>JBBPTE010000013.1:7599-31647 GCA_038093935.1 Tylopilus cf. pallidocervicolor | reverse complement strand
CGATTTTTGAGTTCGGGGCCGCCCGTCCGAATCGGTGGGTAATGATGGGACATCGTGGCTTGCTGAACCAAATACTCATAGGTCTCATGGGCCAGAGACTCCAATACTACTAACTGGTGGGCGATTTCCTTCCTCATATTTCCCGCCACCAAGCCTAGGACCAGCTATGCACGTTTCTGTTGTCATCTTATTGTGCCTTGAGGCAACCCATTTGAAAGGCGTCCATTGAATTCATTTGGTAATTGCCCGGTGACAGCATCGCAAAGTTCAGAGTACTACAGTGCTCATGCTGGGCCTTGAAATACTATTTGAGGGTTGGGCAGGGCCATCGCAGATATATTCATATGAGCGAAGTAGGACTGAGACATTTCCTCCGTTTCCGCTGCTGAAGCTGCATTTCATCCCCACCGGCTGCAATCTAGATTGGGAATAGGATTGTATAACACAACCATTGGTGCGTGCAATGAGAATCCTGATTTATTGCCATGGAATAGTTTTATTGATGAAGTCGAGTGATAGGCACGCTCACTGGCTGGACATGCCTCTGACAGGACTGGTAGAGTATTGTTAACAGAGGAGCCCCCCTGGTAAGACATGTATCATATGTTATGTGGACATCGGATAAGATTATTTTGCTCTGCACGCCGAAGACGTAGGGTTATATGTCTCCTAAGTGAGTCCTTGTACCAATGCTAATTAAATGAACGGTTGAAATGACTTATGAATCAGTGGGATATCAGTACACAGAGTCGACCTGTGCAGGGCTTGTGACTATCATGTAACATCACCACTACGCTCACGTCTTCACCATCCATTCCTAGTTTGAGCAACTTATGAGTAAGGAGCATGTCCAAGTCACACCATGAGTCAAACCACTGTCGCAAACAGGCTTAGGATCAAGATTCAGGTTACTAATCTGCTGTAATCCAGTAGTCACTCTATATCACCGATTAGTTGGAAGATGGAAAATGACAAATGTGTTTAAATCACCCAAGGCGAAAACGCTGGCAAAGAGACCTGTCTGAACAGCACCACATTCGATTGAGGATCGTGTCCTTCGCGCAAAAAACAGTACACAAATGGGAGAAGATGATTACCAATGCAACTTGTAAGTGCCTCCATGACCTGGATATGCTCATGAAGCACTGTGGAAGGTATCCAAAATGAACAAGAAGAGCACTATATACCTGACATCCATCAAAATCATACAGCCCAGTAGAGTTGACCAACTGTTGGATTCTGGAGCATGGCATAGGTTATGGTACAGAGAAAATACCCTGCTGATTCTACTTAGTACATGACAAGGCTATACAAGAACGTATTGACACAAAATAAGTCGCCCGCCGCCTGATAATTAGGAGAGTCCCTATTACCCATTCCGTCAGTAATTCCGTATATCAGCTCGCTCGGTGGTGTACCAATGGTTGTGTCATACAGGCCCATCTCGAGTCCTCGGGAATCTTGGCTGCAGAGGCGGCGCAATTAAAACCTCGACTACAATTGTGTTTCAAAAGCCCGTCAGTATTTCATGATTCGTTATATCAACAGGAGCTTGCCAACGGCGGCGTGCTCCTTCGCCTTTAAATCCTAGCTCGAAAATGATGGCGCGACGAAGGACCAAGCTCTAAAACACCTTTCGTCTACCTGGAAGTCTGTCCAACTGTCACCTTTCTCGTTGTTACCTATACTGGCTCGCCTGCCATCGCTGGTTTCAATGGTGGACCTCTCATAGGGATGTTGTAGGATGTTGTCCGTTTTCTGTAACCTCGCCGTCCAGATCGTGCTTTCGGAAACCTCCGGTGACCATGAGTGACATGTGACAGCCAAACCCCAAAGAGGAAAGTACCATATGGTGCCAACTTGCCGTTGTCATGGACCAGCGCCAGTAAAACCGAAAGTCACACTCTGAAGGGTCCTGTGGACCGCTAAATGAATAATCCCGGAAGCCGAACATCTTGCTAGCGAAATCTCTTTGTCATCTCGGCCTCAGCATCAGTATTTATCAGTGTATTCTGGGTTTTGTGAGTGATCATTTAGTAGAAAACCTACGCCCGACCAGCGAGGGGGTGACACACAACGACGTCTTTTTCCAGACCGTGGACAAGCAAAACGAGGGTACCTACGACCAAGAAATCCGTAGCACGCATGCCGTAGTTTTTTTGGCGCGTGTGGGAAACGCGGGTTAGTCACAGCCTGGTAGGACCGTATCAACTGTGCCCACAGACGAGATCCTGGCACATGAATCGTCACCTGAGCACCTATGACTTCAGAGTCATGTTCATCATGCAATCCTCCGGCCTCATGTCTGAAAATGTTCGAAGATCACCGGCGTTCGTGTTCACACCTGCACGTTTGCTTAGCCTCAAAGTCCAACTGAAGTTATCATAGGTCCGTCTTTTGTCCTGTATTAGCGCACCGTTGGAAAGACTTAGAAGAATCGCACATCCAGACTCTTCCACTTGCTCTGCTGAGTGGAATCCTTTTGTAGTGGTAAGACCCCCGACGATACTGTGACTCACATAGACCGTCGTCTAGCTCAAGGAGGGTACTGGGACAGCTTTGAAAGGCAATCGCTCAGAGTTGGAGGTCTGTTTCGAGAGACATGCGCAGCTCTCTTCGAACCCCTACGTTCCTGAGGGAACTAGGTCCGTCCGGAACTGTGGTGCTCACACATCCCCTAGAGGCTAAGTATGTTTCTGGGGGGATCCTCATATCCGTAACTTCGCGGGATACAGGGTCACGCCTTCGTGTGTATTTGACGGTACACGCTCGGCACACGATGTCCTGTGGGAACTGGGAATCCACTTGCAAGTTAATTGCAATTCATCTCAATATTTAATACTACCAAGCTGCAGAGTCGGCGGACTTGCTCAGTGACACCACACTAAGTATGCTAGATCTGGGGTCGGGATCTTGTCCAGCTCGAGTGTCATCTGTATGTCTGAGCATCGTGAGCGGAGGTTAGAATGCAACGGGGACCAACAGGAAGGAGAAATGCGTAGGAAGAGAACATCGCAGGGGTAATAGATGGTACCTAAGCTGATAATTCGTACGTCGAGGTAGGAAGGGCTAATTCCTCGAGGCTCACAGGAGTAGGCCCTATCTGGTAAGAGTTTTGACTTCAGAGAGCTGCGTACGTAACCGTACTGGACTCGAGCTGGGAGTTTCGGTTATTGATATACCATACTCTAGTGGTAGTCGCCTTACTTACTCAAGGTCAACGATATCGTGACCCACGGCATCCGGCGCGGCGGCCTGATTCTATGGTGGCACGTGAGCGACGGGTTAGTTTGTGCGTGGTCCGTTGTGCGATGCCATCGCGATCACCGATGGCTCAACGTTGACTTGCTTCTCAATCGCGACCATTCAGGCCAGTATGCACAGGGCTGCATCGTCGTATCGAGAACCAAACGGTTTGGTTTTTTTTTCCCCCCGAGCGCAAAGTTTTTTTGATGGTGATTACATAACGTATACTTTTCCTCCCATGTAAGTTACCGTTGTCTCGTCTACCGGCGCGAAGTTCCGTGCAAGTGCCATTTGACCAGCTGCAGAGGTACCACCACTGGCAGGAGGTCACCGAACCGCCACCTTCTACCTAGATACAATTGAAGGGTGGCAACGGCTTCTGACGGGGTCTAGCAGGATAGCAGCCTGAGCTCACCGTTGACCAGGACTGCCCGACTTGAATTCCCTCGGATTGGTTTGGTAATTGCCAGAGAAATTCAAGGGACGACGGAGGTCAAGACGATCTGTCTACCCATGTGAACCCATATTTGGTGGAGACTCAGGGTCCCCCGTGGATATATCTGCACGGTAATGGTCAAGTAGGACTAAATCATCCCCCTCCCCAATTACCCGCCGAAACCGTCCTTCAATCCGGCTATCCCTTCTTGGCAAGGACTCACGATGGGCTTGTATGACACATCCATTGGTACGTGCAGTGACGTGCCCGGTTTGAAGAAACTCACCCACTAATGGTATTGCACGATAGGTACGCTCCTAGTGGGCATTCTCTGTGAGTCCCCTCGATTTGCGTCATTGGGTTACCTTAAGGGTTCCGACTGATACGCCGCGAACCAAGTCAATACATTCTTATATGGCCTCGTCACGTATCAGTTTGCCGCGTATTACCGGACGAGTAAGTAGACTCAACAAAGGTATGCGCAATAACTCATGTCTCTCAAGAATTCAATGATCGTCCAGCGGTAAAGTCGGTTGGCTACCGTTCCGCTGGTACGCGGCCTTGATGCACGATTTTAGATATATGGTGCTCTTCTTGTTCATTTTGGATACAGTGCACAGTTGCTCGTAAGTATTATCCCTTATTCCTGGCTATAAAGCTGACGAACTATTTTTATAGGGTCATGTATATGGCATGGGATTATACGTTTGTCGCCCTATCAACCTTCACACCGACTCATGCTTAGTGCATTCCAGCGTAACGAATTATGACAACCCGGCGGCTCTCACGGGTATGTAATTATTGCATCGGTCTGCTCACTTCGGTTCGGTCTTAATAGTCTTTAAAGTGGCTGAATGGCCATACACGTTCACTCCTATTGCTACTGCGCTCGCTGCTTTGGTGACGCAGATGTATCTAGGGTATAGGTATAACGGATACTTATCAATTCAACCTGATTCTGGTTCTGAAGCTATCTCGCAGGATCTGGCGTTTGACAAGCAACAAAATTCTATACGGCGTGGTCATCACGTTGGCGATTCCCTCATTTATTCTGGGTATGGCGTGCAGCATCGAGGCTTGGATCATTAAGGTGTACGTGTAAAGACTACTACATCAAATCTAACCCTCAATGTCCTCTAGTTTGTCTGAATTACCCCGCATTACCCCCCTCGTGATCGCGTGGCTGTCAATGCAGGTCATCGTAGACACGTTCATTACCCGTGAGTTTGTTTATTCTAGTGCACACGGAATGAAGGTACTTAATTGGGGTCACCAGTTACTTTGATCATCATCTTTTCCCGTTCGCGAACCGGTTTCCGCAAGACGGACACAGTTCTGAACCGGCTTATTCGCGGCGCCATCCAGACCGGTCTCTTCGCCGGCATCTTCTCCATGGGTGACTTGATCACTTTTGTCGTTCTCCCGAGTACGAACTTCTATGGTATGTTTGCCATTCCCATTGGTCGCATCTACACGAACGTGAGTGCCCTTACTGAGGGGCTGTGTTGTTGATGCTGACTATTTCGGGAGACCCTTTTGGATACCCTCCTTACCCGTGAGTCGCTCAAGGCAGAAATGGCTGGCACATATGAGGCGACCGGAGCGGTGAGTTGCGTCCGCCAGAAGTTGTCGTTCATCCCTTCATCCCTGAGTAGACTGGTCCTATTGGCTGGGCACCCACTGATACGACACAGGCCACTCCGACAGTCCAGTCAACCAACATCCAACTCAAAGTACACAAAAATGCTCAGAGTACATGTGATCGTTCGTCTGCCGAGGATATGGAAGGTAAAGTCGTTCCACTGGCCGTATGATTCAATTCCATATAGGGCCTTGCCGTCGAAAGGGAAATTTAGTCGAATGTGGTTGGGCATTCGTCATGCTGTCGGTCGTTTCGTTGTCGCATTCGTTTTGAGTTTCTAGGACTATAATACTACGTTTACGTCGTGATTAGACTACCGGCAGCACCAAATTTGGTGATGGCTCGCCGTGGAGTGGTAGAGTCCGTTGCACGACTATCGACTTGGTGCGGGGAAAGGCAATGCGAGTGCACTGCCTGGCGAGCCACCGACTAAAGCGTTCGCATGACCAAATAGTAATGCAGATCCAGTGTCACTATCGGTGCGGCCTGAGATGGAGGGAGCGCTGCGTCTCGAACCTGTTCGGACACAACTATTCGCGATGTATTTAGTGGAGAACTGAAGAGTCTCGCGTTCGGATGTGCTGGTGAGTGCACGATTGCGAGGTTTAGACTTTGGAATTTCGAATCTACACCCGTTGCACAGTCAGGCACCCGATGACGGACGGAAATGGACTTGCCTCGAGCATACGGCGAGGTGTCAGGTTAACCCTCTGCCCCGCAACTTGACAGCGTGAAGCTAGCGAAGGGACAGGGGTTCGGAGTTGACTTCGGGCCGCTTCATAACACCGGGCCGGGCTTCGTTACCGGAGTAGCTCATCCACGACAACACCCTGACCCACCATTCCAGGCCAATTGGACGAGCAACGCATTTTGGTATCAACTAGCGTCATGTATCCGGAACGGCAGCGACACTACTATCCGAACTATCTAAACCTAGTTAATAGTCACTGGAGCTGTTGCGTTTCAGTTACGACGCCATTGACCTGGAGTTCAATTTATGTACCACGTTCAACGTCTTCAACTCTCCAAGGCCAAGGACAATCCTTAGGTATATTGTAGCCCTAATAAATCTTCCCAGTTGAAGTGTGGTTCTCACGGACTCCGAACTGGGATGCGGAGTGGGAACTCGCCGTTAGTACCCCATTTCGTCAGCTTCGTTTCTTACCACTGCCCTTGCACCTGGGCCCGTAGTCCAGCAATGTCAGACAACGTTCAACATGCCTGCCCACAGCAGCGACTCGATCAGCCTTTCTTTGTCAATGTGGCTGCGGAGATTGTGATTTTACTCTGTTTGGTTCACAACATGTAAACCGCGAGGCAAGATGAATTCGGACCCACCTTGGGCAGGTGCATTTACGCCTACACATGTTCGGCTCCATTTTTGGTCCGGATATTCGAAAGAAGTTTCTCCAGAACGTAGCTGGGGTGATAGCACAGGGTAACATCGCTCCCAAACAGTTTAGCCACTCTTCGGATCGGAGATCGACATCCTTGGGTGGATCCTCATCCTTGCAGGGATCGACTTGAAGGGCATGCCGGATTCCAAGGTATTTATGATTTGCTGAAGGGTTTAACGGTGTTGTGATACTCTTCCAGTGCTCGTCCTTCTCCACACACTCGATGTTACCATTCAAATCGGACAAGTTGAATCTTTCACCTTTCAAGAAGGGTACAGGCCCACGGGTCGACTGCCGCAGCGTGTTTCCCTCAGAACATCTTACGAAGATATTGTCTCCAACGGAGAGTGGGCTTGCGCGACGTGATCAATTCCTAGAAGATGCGCGGAAAAGCACGCAGGAAATCATGCTGCACGGAGCACCGCTTCCGCTCGTCTGGGTAGGTCGCGACAACGGTTTTGAGTTCATGTCGGCGCAGATTTTTTTTGACGAATCCTTGCAGGTGGTTGTGTTGGACAACGTCGTTCCAGATTATGCTGTACCGTTTGCGGAAGCGTATGGTGGGCCTCAGTTCATTGCGCGGGCGTTCTTAGAGGTGAGGCCCCTCTTTCGCGCCTGATACGTCAAACTGATCTATGTCTTCAAACCTAGGGTCAATATTGTAAGAATCTGAATTCCATTTGTTTTTTTTGTCCATAATCCTCTGTCAGACCTCGGCATGGCGGGAACGGGATTGCCGTTTGGCGCCCTTATCACCTATGCTGGCCGGCAATTGACCGTACGTACTGGATGCAGTCATCACCTCTTGGTAAATTCATGATCAGCTTTACTAGGTCAAGCGTTATGAAGTCCTCTGTTTCGCCACCGAATTTCGGTGGAACATCAACAAAGAGCGTGAATACCATCAACAAAGCTCTTTCGTCGTCGCGAATGCCACGAGGCGTTACAACTCTATTCGAACTTCTCCAAGAAAGATTGCCGCAAGCATGCTACTCGACGGCGATATTCTACGTGTGGTCCCAGATGATAGGGTGCAATGCGCCATGTCTATGAAGAGGAGGTACCCACTGCTCATGTCAATCGTCAATTCTTCGACTCACGTAGTCCCTTAGTTCTGATACCTGTGTTGATGAGCACCATCCTACTTCGCCTCTAACTCCCATCAGCAGTCACGTGTTAGAGGAAATGTGTGCCACTGAGAATAAGGCAGAGATGACTATGCAGTCTACTCAGAGGGCACCTCTTTCCGTCTTACCCACGCATCACAAGCCTAGCATAGCCACCGAATCTTTGAATGTCGATTCCGCGTTCAAGGTTCCACATGGGTATTCTGGTTCTCTTAATGTTGAAGGCAGCCAAACACCGAGGTCGCCGGCCACACTGTCTTCAAAGTTGGTCCCCGAAGTTGGGCAAGTATTCAAGAGATTCCGTAAATCCGGAGCTGCCGCACAATCCCATAGGTATACCTTTCGATTTCTATTGATACGCAAAGACTGATTCGGACATTAGGAGCACCCTGACTGATTTTACCACCGGCGAAGGTGATTCCGCGACTCATGAACTGCCATTCCCTCGAACTCGCTCGCTTTCCGCCATGTTACCAGCTCGTCTTACGAGTTTGCAGCGCGCAGAAACCATTCATGAGGAACGGAACGGTAGCAGTCATTCTCACGGTCCATCCGTACCTGCGAGTCCCCGTCTGAGCAGCTGTCTCTCTCCTATCACCCACATCTCCCTCCCAGAGCCATTTAGTGACTCCGTACCTTCAGTTCCTGCGGTTACCTCTCCCGTGATGCATACTCCTCCTATTGGACATATGATCAGACGCGGCCACCACGGTGTAGGAAGCGAGTATCCTGGCTATCTGACGTTCGTGTCTACTCTATCTCTCAACTATTTTCTTCTCTGAATCATTTTGTAGTCATGCAAGATCATCCAGTGCGGTCAGGGTGTCCTCACCTCTCACTGCCGGTCGTCAATCCCCTATGCCCAATCTATCTGGTGTGGGCTACCCTCACTCGTCACTCCACTCGGAGTACACAGATGACAGCGGGTCTTTAAGCGATACGGAAACTGGAGCAAACATACGTACACCGGCTCCTCGGGCCTTGCTCGGCAATCGGGTAGACGTAGCCTTGGACACAACCACGCAGGCCTGGATCGGCGCTGGCTCCCATGAAAGAAAGCCTCATATTCGACCTGCAACTCCGGACATCTCAGGACAGAGACCACCGCTACGTATAACTGGCCCTCTTCGGCCGATTGAACAACCGCAGGCCAACTTGGAAGAACGGGTTGAGAATCGGTTTGTGGTAGCATTTATAGGGGTATTGTGTATTGATTGCTCTTTAGGGATGTTACACCAACGACATTCCGTGTCAATCGTAATCGTGTGATTCAGGATTTCGGTGGTTCAGGAGTTCAAGACTGCAGAACTGCTGTTATCACTGAATCGCGTCGCTCAGTATTGGGGGAGGCCTCGACAGTATCGTCAAGGTCTTCATATCATACCAAAAGCAATGAGTCGGCCCCTCTCCAGCCGCTCGGCTCTCCCGTTACTGTACCGTTGATCACTGTGTCACCTAGCGCCGAATGCCGCGAGCTTCCGGAATCCCCTCACATTCAGATAACGCCTCTCCAAGTTACTGCTCGTGGCCCATTTAATCCGAACGCAACATTGAGCAAACAGGA
Source organism: Tylopilus cf. pallidocervicolor (assembly GCA_038093935.1). Taxonomy (NCBI): domain Eukaryota; kingdom Fungi; phylum Basidiomycota; class Agaricomycetes; order Boletales; family Boletaceae; genus Tylopilus; species Tylopilus cf. pallidocervicolor. The sequence goes on along the minus strand of JBBPTE010000013.1, from coordinate 22,235 downwards.
CACATCTTCTAGCACTACCGGTATCATTTCAGGTGCGCTTGGGGCTGGGGCTGTAGTCGCTACAGTTGCTTCAAGTCGTGTGGATGATTCTTCGGGCCTTTCTCCTTCCCGATTGATCGCGGATGTCAAGGAAGACAATTGTGCAACGACCCGGAGCTCGGGTCATGTACGCTCTGCGAGCCCGATGGTCGCTTGTAAAAAGAAGGGGGGTCATAACCTCTCTGACGCGGGGTATGTACTCGACTTGCTGTGCGAGAATGTTTCCCTGACGTTGTATTTCAGCGAAATAATCACACCTCTTGTTATTGCGAGCGCGAGACCGGCCGCCCAGAGTCATTTAAAGCCCATCGATGTGATGGAAGGGACACGACTAGATGTCGACACGAAGGACTTGTCCAAGCGTCCCAGCCGGCTTTCTTCGCCTGTGGTTCCACACTTCTCTGGCTCCAAGCCACAATACGACGACAAGGCAGGTACCGGTCACGTGCCGACGAGGGGTACTCACGCCTATGAATTCGACGAGAGCGTCATCCAGTCTTTGCCCGGTGATATGATCCAGATCCGGCTCTCCAAAATAGATGACGTCTCTAACGGTACTAGTATTTCTCGACCCGCCTCTCGGGCGACGAGGTAGGCATCTTACTCCCTTGTGTGATGCAGGTGCTAAAGGGGATCCAAGTCATCTGGGAAAGGATGCTCCGACTCGCTCTCCCAGCCCGTATGGTCGGAGTGAAGCTACAGACATTGCGATGGCGCGCATCGGCTCCCATTCGCAGGCAGATGTTCAGGCGAAAATGTCTGACTCACTTTCTTTGGATGGCCGTACGCACGGGGCCGGAGAGAAACCCCACCTGACGCGGAAATCCGTTCCACTTACTTTCACCAGGTCGTCGCAAGCCGAAAAGGATGCGAAATCAACCGTGGAGACCTCGCGCAAGGTGACAGCAGCCACCCCAGTGCACGGGACTTATCTGTAGGTATCCGCAGTAAACGTGTTTATCATTATCTGAGGTCCTCCCAGTGCTCCTGACGCTACGTATCGCCATGGCAATCGTGAACATGAGGAGGACGTGGTGGATGTCCATCTCACATGGGATGAGGCGACACATACAACGACTCCGGGCGCCCGCCAGAAGTATCAGGTGCCTCTAAGCAGGTACCTGGAACCGGAAGGCGACGCTGATCGGTCCTCGGTTGTGTCGAGAGAACACAAAGACGCTTTTAGGCTAAAGAGCCTCGAAACCAGGTACAACATCGTGTCATTTATATTTGTTGTACTGACGAGTATTGTAGACATCAACGCGACGCGAGCAAGGAGTCGGAAGAAACTCGTATCTCGCACGCATTCGAAGAAAAGGGGAAGGTAAACAAGATTGTAACCAACAACGATAGGTCCAAGGAGACGAGTTCCCACCAAGAGGGGTCGGTACTGCCTGCTGCACTCGCAATTGCTGCTGTTGCGCTGGAAGCCGTTGTCGAATCCAGACACACGGAACGGTCGAAACGTGCCGATGCCAAGCGGGAATTTGACAAGGATGACAAGGTTGTCCGTGATCGCAGTGTTCCTGTCGGCAGAGAAAGTACTAGGGCCATCGAGGACGACCAAACAGTAACGACTGAGAAGACTGCTGTCGTGGATTGCACGTCCCAACAGCAGACCGCGGTCGTAGATTCACTATCGAAGACGAAGTTAATGCCAGCACCTGCTGTAGTCGCACTTGGTCAAGCACAAGCCAAGGTTCATGAGAACAAGTGCGTGAAATCAATCGACTTATGGCCCATACTTACGTTCTCGTAGCTCCCTTGATGAACGGATTTCTCGACTTGAGACCGGCGAAGATCGAAAACGTGCTGACCACGTGGATAACCAGCCAGGTATTTCGAGCCGTCCTTTCGTCTGTGTTCACAAAAATGCTTACACTACCGCAATCCTGGGTGTCGGAGCAGGCCTGTGTGTTGAATTGACGAACCACCCTGTGCATCGAACACTGTCGGCCGAAGAACGCCCTATCGAGAACGTATCCGGTACCCAAACGAAGTTAGAGTTAGTGCGCGAGACGCAGGTCACCAAGCGGACCCAAGAGGAAGACGAGATTTACGAGGAGGCGACGCATACATCCCAGTCGTAAGTGTTCAACTCTCCCTGCTCGTTTTACAAGGAAATATCATCGGACGCTGACTATCGCAAGGCCCGTGTCAAGTGAGGAGAGGACCGAGGCATTTTTAGAAAGAAGCTCAAACCGACATGCTTCATTCGACGTTGATAACGCCGTCACGCGGAGGAGCGACAAGCTACCTGAATATTCCGAATGGATCGAAGAACAAGACACACGGGAGCGCAAAGCCATATCGTCGAAATGCGGAGTTGAACAATCCTGCCCACAGCCGAACGCAAACCCGACATCACAAGGGCGTGCGGTTGTTGTAGTATCACCCCAGGTGTGTGTGAACGTGCAGCAGACGGTGACATCGACAATGGTGGCAAGGTGAGTATTTCCTGTGTCGTGTGCTTCGTAGACCAACGTTTCTTCTAGAAACGACGGAGCGCAGTCGACGGAATCAACCTCAAATGCTAAGCAAGAAGATGGAACAACGCTTGTCTCCGGGCAGTCTAGGGAGGTGGATACGAGAGGCTCGTGTAACGACGCAGGACGCAACAGCCCTTCCCGTTCGAGATCTGGCTCAACACAAGACAAGCATACACGTCTGGTCGAGTCGTCTAGTATCGAGTTGTGTCAGTTGTCAGGGATAATCGCTGCAGGTGATTCCCTGAACTCAGGCCCACGACAAGTAGCTGTCGATAGAGACTTGGAGCCGACCCTCAAGGAAATACCGCCGATTCCCAGGCCGCTTACGCCTATTCGGATCCTCCCCCGAGATCAACCCATCGTTGTCACCGACACTTCGTCAACCATACCCAGTGAACAAACAGCTGCAACTTTCACTGTAAATACGTTAGTTTCTTTTCTTTCCGATGCAAAACCGAGCTAACCAAGTTGGTAGAAATGATGAACGCACCTCGGTCGCAGAGCTCACAGATATGGTTCGTCCCAGCAGCCATGCTAAATGTGACAATGGAGTCGAGCAAGCTATTCCCCCTCAACCTCCTGCTCAGAAACTTCGCGATGCGGAGACTTTCACCGAGGCTCGATCGTTAAATCAACCAGATCGCGCTACAGTCAATGAAAGGCAGCTTGGCCGAATTTCCGGTGCTCGCAGGTCCAGTTTCACAGGTGACGAGGCGACAACGGGACGGAAGCTCTCGCCTTTGGTTCGCTCTGGACGCCTTGGTCAGAACACTATGCCACGGAGGAGTGCGACTGTTGGGCCACCAGTTTCCCGCAAGGTTCCAGAGAGGTCTCGCACCGTGTACAGTGCTGTGGGGGCCCAAATGGATCGCACCGGTGCCGGCAGGTACGTAGTGTACCATGTCGCTTGGGCCCTGTGCTTACGTATTTTGAAGGCCTACTTTCATGATGGCGCCACTTGCTGAGGTCCATGACAAGACGGAAGGCGTGAAGAATCTGCACGGCGAAATGGGCATGTAACACTCCTGTCTTTTGTACAAGTCGAACCAATCTCTTTGACAGGTGCTTCTGCATTGGAAGTTGAGACGAGCTCAAACGTTACACGCTCGCCAGAGCCCGCCATCGTATGTACAGATATCTCTGCAAAGGCATTCGGGGCATCTGTCTCAGAGGCCATGTCGACTCAAGGGAGCGAGAAGCAGACCAAGGTTGAGTTCGTGGATTTGAAAGCGGTTGCGAAGGATGTGGATGACATTGGGGAGAAGTGCGAGTTAACAACTAACATAGGATCTTCGTGAGTGACCCATCCCTAGTTTTTAGACAAGGTCTGACGCTAGTGGGTACAGGGTCGAGATACCTCGTAGCCTGGTGCAGAGCCAAGTGCGGAACCGCCCGCTTGATGAGAAGGCATCTCGAGAAGGTCAAGTTGCAGGATTGGTGGCGGTTGGCGTTCTGGCTGGGTTAACTGTTTGGGAAGAACAATGTGAAAACTCTGTCCAGTCATCTGGGACGACCTTGCCTACGTAAGTCTGTCTTCCTCAGCCGTCGCTCAAAGTGAACGCTGGTTTCAGGGATGGCACGATCGGTCAGTCTTTAGAGAGAGGTCGAGGTCAGCTGCCAAACCATGTCCACATGCCGGGTGAGAATACGACTGGTGACGCCGCACATGCTCGGGTTTCTACTCCATCATGCGGCGACTCTGTCCCACCCTGCGACCGTGAAGCACTTCTTGAGGCTGACTCGGTTGATGCAGAGGTTTCGTATCAAAGGAAGAGCGCAGACTGTCAGACTGGAGTGGAGGTCTGCAATGCAGTAGAAATGGAAGTAAATATGGACGATCGACAAAGGTCCGATTACGTGGAAGTTATTAACAGGTTTGTGGTGCTTACTGTACTGACATCTTAGCTCATTTACTCGATCTAGGTCACCAGAAATATTTGAGGAAGAGAGAACCAAGGTCAATCCCGTTATTAAGGAAGGTAAACATCTAGATCGCACGCAGATTACCTTGTCTATGTCGCCTGGATGCTCCAAGCTGGGTTCATCGCTAACACCAACAACTGAAGGGGGAGATCGGACAAGCGTTTCTGTCACTCACGCGGCTGAGTTCTCCACTACTTCAGTGGCCAGCTCGGTGGATGAAGATCGCGATACTTTGCGTGCGAGACATTATGGGGGAGAAGAGGAGTCCGAATATACTGAGGTCGAAGCAAAGACCAGGCTCAGCCGCGATTATTCCGTGACTTTATCGTCATCGTAAGTGTTTCGTTATGGCTTCGCAAGCTAGCATTGAGGTGATGGTGCGGCCGACCAGCGATCACCAAGCAGAGGCGATAAACAATTTTATCGACGTTTCGCTTCATCAAGAATGCTCAGCAACACCATCAACCGACACCTTAATTTCTGAGACGACACTTATACAGTCAAATATGCATGCGACGTTGCAACAAAACGACGCTGAACTAGTGGGTAGGCATGGTGATTTCACCGTATTGTCCATAGCCGAGTCCCGCACGCAAACAGAAGAGATACACGGAGTTCGCAGAAGCATCACAGATGTCCACAATCAAATCTTCACGGATGGCGAGGAAACGCGCGTATCTATCACAGAAACTTCGTGAGTGTGCTTCACATGTTTGTCATGGAAACTCACGGATGTCTAGAAATGAAACGGACTTGTCTTACGATTCGAGTATAGAATTGAAACACAGACACCTTGACGAAACTATGCGCGACGAGCGTACTGTTACTGTAAGTCCATCTGTCGCTCATCTTACATCTGCACGATAATAAGAGTTGTACGAAGACGTTTACGGACACTTCTGGAATTGTCGATCAATCATCACGCAAGCAATCTCTCGACCTTGTGGATATCAAGGACTTCAGAGAGGAGCGGCAAATCAATGGATGTCAAGTTCACACGTCCTCCGTCCTCCCAACCTCTGAAGAAAACACTCTGAAAGTGCAACACATAGAAGCGGACGTCGCTCAGATCGCCACCTCACTAGAAGTCTCGGCTACAATGGAAGAGTCATTACTTACAACCATCACCATTCCGGCTTCGGCTACAATAGGTCACTGCGACAGCGTTGACAGGTTCGCAATAACCTTCTCACCCCATTGACCTGGTCTTGAACCCCTGTTAGTAACTTGACCACAGCAGAGGTGTCGCAAGTCGAGACGACGAGTCACACCATCCATACCGAAGATATTTCCAGCGTGGCGGCAGAATCTTCTAGTTCACTTTTAGCGAAATCATTGACGACTTGCGGGGAGCAGGCAACTCTCGATGCTGCAAAAATGGAAAGTGCGACAGAGCCTGCGTGTTCTAGTGTGGCTGATGCCGTAGGTGCACAACTCTCCGAGGAACTCTTCCATGTGGATAAGCAAGTGAAACCAGAGTCTGGGGGGCTAACTACAAGAATGCAGGAGAGGAACGTTGTTCAGGATCAGGCTACTTTATTGTAAGTGGCCCATCATCGGCCCGATAACCTAATAACCTTGCACTGATTTAGGGTGCACGAGAACAATTCATTGACTTCGGATTATTTGGATCACCGTATTTTATCGAGGGAGAACGACAAATCCGGACCATCAATTTGTACTCCTGACCCCCAGCCAAGATTAGAATCGAAGTCGTACGAGCACCGCACCCTCGAGTGGGCATCCTCGTGTACCGAGCAGACAGAGACCACCCAAATGTTGGCTATGTCAGTTTTTTGTAATCCCTGATATATACGCCCAGCTACAGACTAAATATTCTAAAGATACGACGAGAATGTGACAGCCGGGGCTCGCAGTCCCAGGTGGGTTGTGAAAAGTATTACGGGGTCGCTTCTCTTAGACATAGAAAGCAGCTCCATGCAGAGTATCCGGAGTTCACACCAATCACTAGACGAAGAAACCCCCCCCGCTGATCAACCAGAGTGCGTCCGTTCATTACCGTCTTCTACGTCCTTCTCAAGGCAGACAACATATCAGTAGATCTCTCCCATTCAATAAATACTCCTCAATGCAATTCTCCCTTCTCCCTAGTTCCTCGTTCTCTGATTCCCGTCCAAGTAGTCGTGCTGAGACACTGGGTGATATCCCAAAAAATTTCCCGTGTTCTCCGGAAGATCAATATCTAGCCATTCTGTGCGCGTCGCCCAGCGATTACTCGGAACAAGAGGCTGGAACAGTTGCGACATCAGTCAATGAAATTCATGGGGATGTTACAAAACAGGAAATGAAATTTGAAGAACGTCAATCGACGGTATTTGTGCATACAGACAAGTTCGTGTTCGTGTATGTCTCCGGTTTTTCTGCTAACTATGCTGTAGCCCCCCAAAGGGTCCAATCGAGAGAAATGAGCTTCGAATTTACGACGACATTAACCCCGATCCACTGATTTTATCTTCTCCTCCATCTTCCCCGTCGTCTTCTCCACTCACCCCAATTGCTGGAGGAGAACCTTTCGTTGGTAAACGTGTGGATCAAGTCGTGGAGAGTGGTGAGTGTGCTTTCGATTCTGTTCAGGTCGCCCTGCCTTTACATGCGGCTCTTGGTGTAGAATGTTCCAGCGGTCAATTTACTGGGCTCGCATCCTCTATTTTATTGCAAGAAAAGCAGACACAAATATCGCGAACGCAAACCACGCCGAGGGCGAACAGTGATCACGAGTGGCAGATCGATACGTGAGTTACTTTGCGCTTCGTTTGAACCCGTTGCAACAATTATACTGACCTGCCGTCTAGCGACAGTCAAGAACGTCCACCAAGCTACGAAGATGTTGTCTCTGATTACGATAAATCTCCCTTACAACCAAGTGATGCGTTGCCAGGAGATGATGACCTTCATCCCCAAATGCGATACGATGACGAAAAACCGAGCGTCGTTAACGTTGCAAACGACGAGTCCTGGCAACGATCCGAGAAGACTTTGTCAGTTGCTCTCCATTGTGAGGCAATGCCGTCTAACGCGGCTCGCAGGATCAGAGGAATCACTTCGGCTTCCGAGACCACCAATGAAGGTGCACCCGACCAGCACACAGTAGCCCTCCGGGAATATCATAGTAGCAAATTTGAATTAGACACTCCACCACACCAAATCAAGGTTTTACCTTCTCGTTCCAGTTCGACTAGCGAGGGTCACTCCGTATCCGTATCGACGACGAACTCTGAAGGTGATGCCGGAACTCGAGGCAAACAGTACCAGGTGCACGCAACCACTGGAACCAGTGCTTTGACTGATATCATGAAGTCCTCCGATGCACACGGTATCTGTGCCGTTACGCAGGATCGATTACAAGCGGACGAAGAGGGAGAAATCATCCATTGTCCCATGCATCGGTCCTCGACTTCTGCAATCTCCGAGTTGCAAGCCGCAACGAGACCTTCTGCCACTCTAGAAACTGACACCAAAGAGGCTGAGAAGACTGTTTCTGTTCCCATCTCCGAGGGGGTCAAAACTTCGGAATCTTGCCGAACTGGTATTGCCGAAGATAAGAGAGCGGAATTGGATGACCCGCAATGTACATCATTGGTAGACGATAGCTATGGGCAGTCGATAACAACCTCGTGAGTACGATGGATGTTGCTCAGTTATGCTGGGGCGATTAAGTTGGCCACCAGTGATTCCGTGAGGTGGACATCAAGCGACGACGACATCGAGCGTGATACTATCATTGCGAACGTTCAAGAGGGGAGACGATCAGAACTCCGACGGCCTTCCTCTCGGGAGTTGGTCACTGTTGAGTCGAAAGCACAAACCAAAAGCACTGATGCAGTTGCTGAGCACCCATTTCCCATTCCTGTGGAAACGGCTCCCTCACTTCTCGATGCTGATCAAATACAGTTACCCTTCGACGTTATGTGTGTTTGCTCTATCCCTGTTCAAGCTTCACTACGGGCTAACTTTGGGTCGTAGTAATGAAGGTTTCGACACAAACACGACCTTTCAACTCTCGGAACACATCAAAGATGAAGAAGTATCTGTTGACGCTTCGGAAGAGCTCTCACAGAAGAAAGAAAATGCCTGCGCCCATGGTAGCCCCGAATCGAAAGGAACTTCGACGCACTTGAGCGGAAATCCTTCAGAGTGCTTGGAGCAGACTATCCTCACTATTGAAAACACCGATGAAACGGCAGTTCTAAATAACGTTGAACAAGTGGTGATGACAGGCGACTCGCAATCGACTTCCCAAGACCGAGGTGTCGAAGTTGGGCTTACTCCTGGTATACTCGAAACATCGTTGGCGGCTGCTGCATTGGTCTGCGCTGCGTCAGATATGGTGGAAGACAATCTTTCTTCAAGCGAGAACACGACCAACTCATACACCGAGATGGACACAAAGACGTTGGGTGTTACCGAGGTCGTTCAGACCACAAGTTGCGATAGCTCCCACTTGAATTCAGTGTCTGTGAAGAATGCGGCTACAGCCGAACTATCCAACGGGAAATGTCTGCGTGAAACATCCTCCCAAGGTGCACATATGGAAGCCCGAGTCGCGGTGATACCAGAAGGACGTGATGTTCGGTTGAGGCTCGTACTTGATTTCTACCATGAAGGCTTACTGAAGTTCACTCATTGCATACTTTGTAGTAGACCTTCGGTCGATTCTGAAACCCGCTTTTCCACCGAACACTCGACCGAATTGGCAGATACATTGAACGTGGAAGCCGTTGATAACACGACCCTTGTTGCTACGAGGTTAGTGTTTTCATTAGACCGGTGTCTCCAGTAACATGTTGAGGCGCGAATTTGCAGCAACAATGAACCAGCAGACGATGTAACGTTGGCGCGCTCGCACAATGATAATATGAGTGAAGAAACGATGGACGACAACGTCTGTTTTAGGTGCGAATACAGGAAGCCGCTCAGGTGTATACCCTGAACCAAATCTTCTCAATAGCGCATCTCGGCCCGATTCCATTACATGTAAGACTAACCCGAGTGGACATGAGATTAAGATCTCGCCACATAAAGTGTGCGTATACCCATCCCGTGGCGATCTGAAGTCGTGTCGAGCGCGAACGATCCTGACAAATATCGTAGCCTATCTCTCGACCACGTGGAGGAATCCAGAGAAGAATCGACATCGGCGGATTTTCACGGCGCTGCCAAGCATTACGCGGTTCATAGGTGGTTAATCGGGTACACATACAATTTGACTTGTATTTTCATCATGCACTAACTGGATGTAGGTCCATTCGCACGTGTTCTGTGGAGAGGAGCACGACTGGGTACGGTCAAGTGGAAGAGATAGGGTCTGTCCTCGTCTGCCATCAACACGCACCATTCAATGAAAGCGGAAAAAGACTCAAGTCCACGCCTGCACTTTTAATGGTCCGTACGGATCCATCTCATATCGAATGAAGCTGATTCTGGTGATATACACACAGACTATGCGCAGCGTAGGTGTGCTTAACACGACACGACGGAGTTTGATCTTTAGAGGGTGGGGCGAGTTTGCGTTCGTCCGAAACGTGTCCATTGCAAACCGAGCGGCACACCTTATCGACCACAGACTCTTCACGAACGAACGACCTCAAACCATCGTTCGCGTCAATTCGGGTATGATTGATCATAGACCTATCGTGATTGTGATCCCGAGTGCGACGAGCTGGAGGCCGTTTGGTGTGTACTTTTATCTCATACCTGCTACGAAAGTGTGAATGAAACCTATTCCTGACCTTTTTTTGGACAGACGGAGACGCGCTTGCCTCCCGTATCATATCGTGCATCCTCCATATACCGCAAGATCTTGCCATGCTTTGTGTTGTTCCCCGAAAAACGAGGGAAATGGCGGTCGCGTTGAATGACACACTGAATGTGATCCAAGACATCTTGGTAGGTAACCATTTGGTGTTCGCTGGAGTGCTCATGAAACGCTGACCCCTTTAGGAATACGACGGAATTGAGGTAGGCGTCGAGTGCGTCGACGAGGTCGACATGGGATATTGGATCAAGGCGACTCTGCGACTATCGCTTTGGCTCTTGGAGGAAGGCCAACCACCACATATTACCGAAGAGGACCAGGAGGATTACGAACAAGTGGTCGATACCTTACAAGAAGAAACGATTGGCGACAATATTACAAGGTTAATATTTTCGTCAGACTAGCACTTCCGGGAACATGCCAACGTTTACATATCCAGCGGCAAGGAATCAGCGAATACTGTGACACATGTGCGCTCGCACAGTTACGTATCCGGAGAAGAGACGACAGACAACTACAGCCGTATCAGGTGCGAATACGGGAAACCTTTCTATATCATGTGTTGAAATTGAGCCCTCCTTGATAGTGTACATGAATTCGATTCCGATATGTGCACGACCCACGTAGGCGGACAGGAAGTTGAGACCCCGCAGCGTCAACTGTGCGTAATTCTGTCTGTTATCTGAGCGCTTTCTGTAAACCTTACGAACACCATAGTTCGTCTTCTGACAACACAAAGCATTCCAGAGAAGAATGGACCGGAGTTCGTCTGTACCAAACCAAGCCTTACGAGTTTCATAGGTGGCTAAGCCAGTACGCATCCCAACTTCCGTTCTATCGTGCGCTGTTTGACGGCTGGATGTAGGTCCATTCGCACACATTCGATGCAGTACCAGATGAGCACGAATGGCGACAAACCGTTGGAGAGCGTTGGGTCGGTCCTCCTCCATAAGTATACGCCGTCCGGAGGCGACGAGAGACCCAAATCTAAATTTCCGCTTGTGATGGTTCGTACGGATCTCCGTATGTAAACAAACTAATCTTAGACATGTATACAGACGGTGCGCAGCGTGGGCGTGCTTAGCACATCACGATGGGCTTTGATCATCAGCGGGTGGGGCGACATCACGTTCGTCCGATATGTATCCATTGCGAACAGAGCGGCGCACTTCATCGACCACCGACTCTTTACCAATGTTCGACCCCAAACTATCGTTCGCATTAACTCGGATACCATGGAACATAGATCAATCGTGACCGTGATCCCAAGTGCGGCTAGGTTGCCGTTTGGTATGTACTCATCTCCCGGATACCTACCGCGGAAACGTAAACTAGGCCATTTTGTGACACTTACTTTTGCACAGACCAAGATGCACTCGTCTCGCGTATCCTTTCTTCCATCTTCCATGTACCGCAAGAGTTTGGCCTGCTCTGTGTCATACCCCGAAAAACCAAGGAAATGGTGGACGCGTTAAACGAGACATTGAACGTAACCCAAGACATTCTAGTATGTGTTCATTCGGTCATCGCTACAAGTGCTGACGGAACGTCAACATCGGTAGTTGTATGACGGATTCGAGATTGAGAACATGTCCGTCGATGAAGTCGACATGGGATATTGGATCAAGGGCATGCTTCAAGACTCAGTTTGGTGGGAACAAAGTCAATCAACACATGTTGAGATGGATGGTGAGCAGTGTGAAGAAGGCATTGCAGTGGAGGCTGCGTCCGCAGAGAACGTCGACTCGAATGCGAACATGGTAACGAAATCAGACACAGAACTTAAGGCAGGGTCAGCACCGAAAGGGTTGGCTCACGTTCTCCGGAGCTGGTTCTAAGACAACAGGGCAGAGGTATAGTTCCACAGTTGACTAGGATTACACATATCGCCAGAAGGGTAGTATGATACGCATTTGAATCAACTTCAGAGTAGTAACAGAATTACAACTGTAAAGTCGTCAATTCCCTTCTTACTACTTCCTTGGTGCTAATGGTAAGGACTTTTCGAGTCCCTACCTTTTCCCACTTTCCATACGGACTGTAAATTCCAGTTCCGAGGAGGAAACAAACATAGTCCTTGTTTGCGTCTAACTCTCCCATCTCATGTTGTTCGAGATTGCCGTCGGTTTGATAGCTGATGATACCGATCGCCCATTGGGAGTAGAGCAAGAACCTAGTGTCACAAACTGCCACCACATCTTTAAAATTCCGCTGGTCCTGCGAAACTGGATGAAACATCAAGCGCTCGTAAGAAGGACCCTCAGGGTCTGTCGTCCGCTCGATCTGCAGTAACATCTCCACCAAGAGGACCTTAATTTCCAGCCCTTTTTTCGTCTTTGTGTAGAATGGGTAACCGAGATCCCACGGTCGATGAATCGGACGCTCTGGGTCGAGTACAGAGGGGTCAACCTTGCCTAGGAAGTCCGACCCGTACCCGCAAGGAGATTCGGGGAATGCGATGGCGTATGGTGAATGACGGCCCGCCCAAGCAAAGATTTGCCATTCACGGCAATCGTGGACGATCTCCTCCATTAGACGACGAAACGCCCGCCTGCCTTCCCCATATGCGATTGGCATACTGATGTCGAAAATTCCCAGGAGAGAATACGCAATGTCTTCCTCGAGCGTGGTTTGTCGCTTTGATGCCCATACCATCTTTTCTCTCACGTTGAGGAGCCCGGGGCTGAAGTGGCGAAGGTCATACTCCTTGATCCCAGTCGTTTTAGATATGGCACGCAAGATCTCCTCGTTATCCTTGTCGTTTGGACACTCTGTTATGGTCCTGATAGGCTTCCAGTCCTGGTTGTAGAATTTAATCTGCGGGGGAGCGAGCAATTCTTGCAGGGTCCAACCCCTCGTAAACCAGACGTCGTTCTCGAAGTCGCCCAACCCAGACGACCCAGCAAGATAGATGATGCATACCGCAGAGTAGCGATACCAATTGAACATGGAACGTATGGCTTGATCGAGTTCTGCGCTGCTTCTCTTGTCGATGCAGACAGTGTCTACCCATGCCAGCCAGCAGCCGTGCGCCACCGCCGTGGCACAGAAATTTTCCAGCTTCTTGAAACCTTGCGGGGTGTCGGAACCCAAAAGAGCGAGACCTGCCCTTTGCACCATTTCTTCAAAAGTGGGCTCTAGCTGCAACCAGCGATGTGAAAGGATGGCATATCTCAAGCGTTTGGCGACAACCCTTTTGATGACTTCCTCCCTCGGAAGATCTGGTAATTGGGCCAAGAGAGAACTGATGGCATCTTCTGTGAGATAATCTTCAGGCTGGAGGTCATCACGTTTGATCAACTTGAGGCGTATTTTGCCTGCCTCACGGTCGTCGATAGATAAAAGACGAGTGGGCATGTAATGGAAGACATGGTGACGAAATATGCGAACAGTATCCTCTCTAAGTTTTGGTTGTTTCTTTAATAGACCGTCAGACTAAGCCTCTCGGTCAAAAGGGTGCGAACATACCGTGTTCGACGAATCCATTTGCTGTCCGCAAAACAATTGATAGACACTGGATGCTTCCGGGATTGACCATGACATAAAGACGGAATGATGCCTGTGATACTTGGTGTCGAGGAATCCACCGTACCAACAGTACTAGATGCACGACCTGGAGAACAAAACACGGCACGGTCCGCAGCACTTATGGCACGTTCGCCATCAGCTCAGGAACGTGGCACAGGTAACGGTCTCGGCAAGATGGATGGCAATCTATTTGGTAGTCAACATTTCAATGATATACAGCACGCAGAAGGTTCGCTGGCAAGCCGTCGTGACTCTTGACCTTGGGTTCGGTCTGAGCTTAGGCTTTTATCATGAGTATGACCCGTGGTTGGCATACCAGGGCGAGAGTTGACTACTAAGTCAAGTTACTCACGCCGCACTCGGATGATGGACCCTGAGCCCTTCAAGTTGATGCAACTTGAGAATTGAGTACAACTTCAACGTTTCTCCCTTCTGGATGTCTACTACTTCAGCGTCATGCAAGGTCGAGTAGGTATGCCAGAAAAAGGTCATGGCAAGAACAAGTAGAACTGGCCGAATGCCAGGCGGTGATGACCATAAGTCTTGGTGACATAACCCCGGTTACTCAGTACATAAGTTGACTACGCACCGACCTACTCCCACGTTGTGTGCCACAGACCTGTGCCAACTCTTTGAATGCTCAAATGACCAAACATCCATGCAACATTAGGTCTACTCAAAGTTGCGACTTTCGGTGCCTACGCGAAGTTAATGAAGCATGCACAAACCTTACATACTGGCGGAGACTGTATATAAATCACCCAGGCCGAGCTCCGATGAAATCAAAGCTGATACCAAGTATAATATCATAAAAGACTGTATATTTTATAGTGTTAAATTCAGGTAACTACGTTTCAAACCTCAGAGCAACAGTATGTGCT
>JBBPTE010000012.1:69336-80011 GCA_038093935.1 Tylopilus cf. pallidocervicolor | reverse complement strand
CTGGGATATGGACGTTGCTGGCGGAAACATGTATTGAGTAGATAATTAGACTGAGGGTCAGTGTGATGATGCGGTTCTACTTCATGGTCTGCTCTTGTGAGCAAATGAAGCGTGGAAAGCAGAACTTTAAGGGCCACCATGTACATGCGAGGTGGGTTCAGACTCGTTCGATAGGAAGATCCTAGACGGGTAAACGATTGTGAGGCTGTCACTCATGATCGTTCTCGCGCCGGTGATTCGGGGATGTAATTAACCTCCCAGAAACTTTCATTAAGCGCGAGACGTCAAATGTCGCAATCTGGGATTGGTGCTTGAACTTCTACATCGTGCTAGAAGGCATTAGAGGATGTAATACATTGAGAGGGAGGTTCGTGACGCGTGACGCGCTGATGCGAGCAAAATTTCGAAGCTGAACTAGAAAGGTCCAATGTCTGACCACGAGTTCTCTTTCGGTGGTTTCAGGTAGTCCATTCTCATCACGGTTTTCTCCCTTGGCAGGATTATGTCTTGAATTTTTTCACCTTGTTTGAGCATCGTCCAACGTATAACACGGGGATCCTGTCGTAGCTTGAGAGCCAGGGAGTTAAGGATACGAGGAGACGTGTCAAAGTACATGGTCCAATAGCTGGAATATACGGTCAGAAACGGGGATCACGCGTTGAACTCAGACTTACTCTCCAACATTCTGGCTCTTTTTGTGTCTCCTCATCACTTGAGGGAGTGTTTGGATTCCCCAGTATTCAATATTGCGAACAACTCCACCCTGGTCCATCACATGACGTGCAGACATTGTGACCAGGTCCTTGATATGCTTCTAAACCGTCTGGTTAGTCAACATGAAGCATGGCGGTGAGCATTGGCGAGAGAGAGACATGGTACTTGCATATTCTCTGAAATGGGCAGATATACATAGCATCTTGTAGAACGGCATCCTGGCGTCTTCGAAATTTGAGGGTATGGATGAGTTGGGCTTGCAATAATGCTCCCGAGTCGTGGAGGGCACTGCATTACCTAAGCATCACTATCCCGACCTCTTCAGCCGCTTGGAGGATGGATTTCTGTCCGGTGAAGGCAATCTCCCTGTGAGACTGTTTTGAAATTTCGCTCGAGCCCACAGGTCAGTCCATCGCGGCTGAAGTCGACTCATGCGCTGCAGAGTTTCGCCTCTCCCACATCCCGTTCTCAGGCTGTCGGCGGCTTGCTTTTAATTTCCGGCGGACTCTGCCAGTGGTGGGTGCATGTTCTGCGGGTGGGCACGTGTCTAACGATCATGCAGGAGACTTATCAGCGAGTATCCCCTTGACGTTGCTGTGACGATTGCGGCCGGCACGGTCTCGGGGCTGAGACAACCGGATTCGATGAGATCCCCCATGCGTGATATAGTGGATTGGGTCCGTAGCCGCGGTGCGGACAATATTCCTTTTCACGACGACCGCCCGCTGTAAATGGAACGTTCTGTGCCATCCGATTGCCTGCTTGAGGGGGCCCGAATCTCCGGAAGCACCACGGTCGATTGCGTAAGGTGGGCATATTTGTAACCAGAGACTTCTCCGGTGATAAATGAAATTGATATAGAGAAATCGGGTGGTACTTTGCGTCATCCGAAAACCGCTGCGACAGCCACGGATACGTCCCTGAGGAGGATTGCACTGAGAATTCAGGTCATTTTGTGCAGACTGGGTATATTTCCGTGAACGAGCAGCAATCACCTCGTGCCATAGATCTCATCGCGATTTTCCTGTCGTTCCACAGCACCCGACGCGCCCATTCCGTCTCTGCCATATCCCTCTGTGGCCGGCAGGTGATCAACGCTGCGTTGATAGTCCGTTCTCTGTCGGCCCTTGCATCACCACACCGATCGTCCTTTTCGTGTCTGCATCCGTTTCCAGGTTCTGGTAAGATTGTCAGTCTGACTGGAAGGCGCCGTAGAATCACCCGGTGGCATAACAGTTGCTATATTGTGTGATGTTCTCCCGCCTTCTCCGAGCGTTTGGAAGTCGCTCTGTATACTTAGAACGCACGTCGTTTCTCCCGTCTGCTCCACCTTCATACCCCTTGTATCGCCATCGAGTGCAGTGTCGCTCAGCTCTCCTCTGCACTCGCTCTGGTTTCCTGCTTCCCCCTTCCATACTCTCCATCCCGCGTGCATGCGCGGAGGTACACGAGATCCTACCTTCTTCTTCCAGCTTCGCTTCTCTGTACGTCAACGCGCCCCATTAAATTAATCGCGCGTTCAGCCTATCCAATTCCCCGATTATTCCTTTTCTATCATCAAGCTTCTCCTCACCCCTTCTTAAAGCATCGTTCGCCTGCGCAGACACCTTTTCGAGCCACATCCCCTCCCCCCATCATGTCTGCTTCGCTGCGCCTCGCAGCAGACGGAAACGCCCGTCCTCCACGCCTCCAACCGTCTCCCTCCCTCCCAAATTTGCGGTGCGTTAAGGTGTCATGTCTTGCCTAGTATTCAGCCTCTCTTACCGCCTCTCCCACGTGACACAGCGCGCGTAGCACTTCCTCCGACCCCCAGTTGACACGTCCACAACCAACTTTACACAAAGCCTCGTCTCAGATCCCATCCATCATTCCTCCAAATGTGCTCTCCAACCCCGCCATAAAAGACGGAGACCTCCACTCAACCAAACGAACTCGTCAGCAGTCCAAGAACCAGCACTATCTAACGCCGCCTCTCACCCCCGCTTCGTCACTTAAAAGTGACAGTACCGATCCAGATTCAGCCGACCTGGGCCCTCCCACTGATGAGCAATCTCCCTCCAAGGACGCCCTTTCCAACGATTCCATCGAAAGCCGTTTCCTGATTGCGAGTCTCTTGTTGTATTAAATGTGGACTAAACTAACATGATAAATCAGATTGGGAATGTCCCAAACGATCTTTCCGAGGACGTAATTGGCCCGTATTTCCACTCCCTGGCAGCCCTTACAGACGACTCCTCTTCGACTCAAGAAATCTCCCAAAGTACTTTGAAGGCTGAGAACATCATCCAGACCATTTACTATCGCTTTCAGGAAAAGCGTGCCATTATCCTTGCCTTTTACGATATGCGCGACGCAGAAAGAGTCAAACGCTTGATAGAGACTGATGGGTCGCGTCTACATCTCGATTCTAATGCGGACGACGAGCAGAAGACCTCTTATAAGAGCACGGTAGGAAACCCATGGGTAGAGGCATTGACTTGCTTGTTCGTAGCTCCAGATCACTTCATACAGGTAAGCCTGCCCGGTATTGCGTATCACAACGTTCTTAATCTCTCTAGCTTCTTGGTCAGTCGGCGTCCGCCGCCATGACACGCACAGAAGGCACATTTTGCATCTCAGTGGGTGGAATGATGACAGAGCGTGAGCACAGCTATTCCGGCTGGAGTAGAGTTCGCTTCTTCGTTCCCGTAAAGGTTAAAAGCGTGCTGGCGAAGTACGGAGAACTCAAGTCGTTTCGCCTCTTGAAAGAGGAGGAAGAGAAATGTCATCAGGTACGCTTTACTTTGCAGTGTATTATTACGTGCCTACGGCGAACGGACTTCGGTCCAGTCTTTCGGTTGCCGTTCGGGTTATTTGCCCGTCGCCGACGATATTGTTTTACGTCTCTTTCTGATCTGCGTCTGACTATTTTATACGTGCACCAGCTGTTCATGGTCGAATATTATGACATCCGCGCAGGGGACTTGGCATGGGAAAGTCTCAACGGGCGGGTAGTTGACAACATGAGACTCCGGCTCATCCAACGAGATGTCTTACGTGGTGGGTGTAGTGGCCCACGGGATCTTGAAGAAGATTCGGTTAGCCTAGAAGGCCATCTCGGAGGTGGACATGCCGCGGAGCCGAAGACGCCCACGGCTTCCACGTACTTATCGCAGTCGCAAACGATCGCGACTACGACCGGCGTTCCCTTCCCTCTTTTGAACGACGCAGGAGCCCGCGACTATCCGAGTCCCTGCGAACACGAAGGAGCCGACATCAACCTGGATGCAGACACAGTTATAAACAGCCATAGGTCTTCCATTCCTGATCACCAGAAACTTGCCTCTCGTTATCCTGTGGACAGCATCGTGCCCACCACAGGCGAAGCTTTTTCTGTGGACCCTCCTCACGAGCACACCTGCGCGTTATCCCCTGATCAGTTTGGCAGGCGTGGATCGAACAATCTGTTTTTTGACGCTGTTCGTTCCCGCACACACCACAAGGTGGCTGACGCAGATTTCATGCGAACTGCCAATATGAACTCCATTGCCTTTGATCGCTCACAGGTTTGTCCTTTTGAGGCTGCTCAGGTGGCAGGTGGCGCGACCGACCTGTGCACCTCACCATGCCCGGGAACTCAGCCACACTTTGTGCATGACTATATCACGCATACCGACCGGTACGCAGGAGATGCAACCATGCCGCCCTCCTGGGTCACCTCGCCCATTGCTCACGGTATGCAATACCCCGTCTCCCCACAGTCACCCATGCCACCTATGTGTTCTTCAGTATGCTGGGATGCGTCGACGGGCACTTGGGTCGCGTGGGGCCCGCCAGGCATCCTATCAGAGCAATGGTCGGCGTTTCCTCCTTCCCCGGGATATTATCACGGTGCCTCTTCCCAGGCAGCTTCCTATTCTTATCCCCCACATGCATCACCGTCCCTGGCTCATCATTCATACGGCACTCCCCCCAGCCGCGCATATCCCACGACGTATCTGGCTTCTCCGCGGGCTCCTCCAGAGAACAACCAACTGGACATTCGCAAGATCGAGCAGGGTCTTGACACACGAACTACGGTCATGATTAAAAACATACCAAATAAAATGACTGATAAAGAGTTGATCGCCTACATTAACAAAATCTGTCCTCGGCGAATCGATTTCCTCTACCTGCGAATGGACTTCCAGAACGGTACGAAGATTATACCGTTTTCGTAGGTCTCATGGCACTGATGTCGCCTTTGCGTTAGGCTGCAACGTTGGATATGCGTTCGTCAATTTTATTGGCGTAGAGGATCTGTTGCGATTTGCGAAGACGACGCTGGGTGAAAAGTGGTGAGCCATGAGTCATGTTGGCGATTGAACGGGCCAGACTATCATTAATATCGTCCTACAGGAACATGTACTCCAGTGAGAAAGTACTGCAAATGAGTTATGCAAACTATCAGTAGGTTTTTGTGGGCTAAATTGTCTGACGTCGCTAAAATGGACCGACATCAATAGGGGAAAAGAGGCACTCGTAGAAAAGTTCAAGAACTCGTGCATCATGGACGAGCGCGAGGAGTGGCGTCCAAAGATATTCTTTTCTGATCCCGGACCGAAACAAGGACTCCCGGAGGAGTTCCCCAAGCCCACACACATGCGTCGCAAAGAACGGAGCTCATATAACCGTGGGGCGCTCTTCGTGCCAGGGATTAACGGCGGAGCAGGGTACCCCAAGACGTTTTTGAATGCTACTTCTCATCAACGCCCCAGTCGCTCCTCGGCGGCTTCGCAGGGTGACGAGCGACAGCGAAAACTCAACTATCCCGCCAACGACAGCAATGTGCAGTAATAGCTGCAGGCGTCCGTCGGCGGAGACGTCTCGCGCGCATTGTCCGTTTGGCTCTGGTTATACCGTTATCTCGTCCCTTTTACCGCGACTCCAGGCTGCTTCATCTGATCGCCTCGCCTCGTTGTATACGTACTTTATTATCTTATACTTTAAAGGCTAACTGACACTCACTGTACACGGTGCGCGCATTGTTTCGTCGATTCTCGCGCATGTCTCGATCTGTTTTCTGGCTCGATGCCGTCTGCTTTTATTCAGTACCGTCGAGTAGTGTAATTCATACCTCGAGGTCCGAGAATGTATTGCAACTGTCCCTGCTCGCGTAGATAGTAGATCTGAAATAGGTTTATTTTCGCTTGATCCGCGGGTGATCCGCGTAACTGTAAACCTTCGACTGCCTGGAGGCAGGGGATGTTCGGAGATGAAATAAACATCGACTCCGACAGACAAGGAGGAGCGCAAAGCGGGCGACTCTTTGCGCAAGAGATGGAGGACGCGTCTTGTTTCCACGCGATCGTGCGCGGCAGCCCTGAGCACGACGAAGGCACAGGGCCACTAACGTGCATGTGGGGCGGGGTGAAAACAGGACGGCAGGGCTCCGTGTGTCGCCGTCAGGGTCTGTGGTGTGTCCGGGACCAGGTGTGGTTGTCCCGAAAAGGCAGCCGCACAGACGCCACCGCCTAATCGCCACACTCACGTTCGACTTGGGCGAGCGAGGATGGATGCGTCCAAGGTGGAAGAGGAAAGGGCCCGCAACGCACGGCGGGCCAAGCTCAGGGCGTCGAATCTCTCCCTCGACACGCCAGGTCTGTCGCCCTTTGACGCTCCACCGCGCGTCCCTCACCGCCAACGTTAGAGTCGTCCAAGCTCGACTCGTCCCTCAAGCGCCACACCGCGCTCATCAAGCGCATGCGTCAGTCGATCGGGTCGGATAACCGCGACCAGATCATCAAGGACATCGACTCCCTCTCGCTCGAGAAATACATCGACGAAATAGCCGCCGCCGCCCTCGATGGCATCGCCCGATGCAAGACAGAGAAAGACGTCTGCGCTGCAGTCGAGGCGAGGCATCCCAGACTCCACGGCTGTCTGCATTGACGCTCACATATCTTTCAGGTTATATGCACTCTCCATAGGCGATTCCCGACCTCGTTCTCTCCCACATTTGTCGACATGTTGGCCTCCGCAATCGCTCCTCCCTCAAGGGCAGCCCTCTCCGCCCTTCCTCCAGATCAACGCGAAAAGGAGGACGCCACGAGAATCTCACGCCAACGACCGGTCCTCCGGGTGTGTTCCGAACTTGCTCTTGTCGGCATCATCAAGGACTCTCCGACCCGGAGTGGCGGCGAGTGGATAATGAAGGCTATCAAAGAATTGGTACGTTATAGCCTGTCGCACAAGTCTAGACTGACATCCAACACAGCTGTCAAACGATCCCACTCTGTCTTCCCTCCCCTTGCTTTCGACATTCCTCAAGTCATATGCCCGTCCATATCTAGGATTGATGTCTGCACAAACCAAGCAAATACCTAGCGATTCGGAACCCGGCACACTGTCCACGATCACGACAGGTGAAACTCAAGGCAGCTTTCCTCCCCTTCTTAACGAAGACGATGAACCCGTGGAACAGGATATACGCGATCGGTTCAAGCGCATGTGCGAGGGCTATTTTGACAACGTGGCGAAGAAACTTGTTATGGAACACAAAGTAGGCGGACACACTGCTCTCTCACGTCACCCGTGTTTCAACGTGGCCTATTACAGCGCCTCCAAGAACAGGACCGCCGCAACCATGAAGCATACATTCGCTCCGGCGAGATATTCGAGGACCGGCAGCAAGCGTACGAGAAAATGACCAAGAGCTACGAAAAGCTTCTTGCGAGCTGCCAAACGTATGTACAATGTCTCGCTCAATGTCTACCGGTAATAATGCACTGCAGCCTCTCCGAACTGCTCTATCTTCCTATGCCTGCGCTGCCGACCGCTTCACAAAAGTCTGACTCGATTCAGATAGGGTCCCACCTTGGGGGAATACTCGCGGACGAATCAGAAGATGTCTCACTGGTGTTCGGTGGCAAGTGGGAAGACGAGGAAGAACGCAAGTTTTTCGAGGATATTCAAGACCTGAAAGATTTCGTTCCCAAGAGTGTCCTTGGCATTGAATCGGAAGAAGAAACCGACAAAGCGGCCGACGAAGAGAGAGAAAAGGTTGAGAAGGAAAAGGCACAAGTAGAAGCGAAGAAGCTGGAACAAGAGCTCGAGGGTCTCAAGGCCAATGGCGATATACGTGCTAACGGGAATCTTCATTCTGGGGACGGACTAGAAAGCCCAGGCGACGAAGAAGACGGGTAAGCCGAGTCGAGCTTCCATAGACTGTACTGAAAGTATCTTTCAGCACAGTCACGCCTACACCAGGATCCCCCAAACCTTCGACCCCCTCGTTGTCACCTCAACTCGCACCACAGGGTCCTTCGCAGCTCCTTACTGCCATCTTAACTCGCCTCCCGGACGCGACCAACCGTGCAATGATCGATCAGGCTGCCGTGGACTTTGCTTTTCTCAATTCCAAGGCCGCCAGAAAAAGACTTCTCAAAGTGGGTTTCCACTTTGTGTATCTTTCCTTGAACGGTTTAATAAGTGTAGACTAGTTCTTGACCACTGTTCCGAAGAACAGAACAGACCTCTTGCCTCACTACTCCAGGCTCGTTGCGACCCTGAGTAAGTACATGCCAGATATAGGATCGGAAATAGTCGCCTCCGTGAGTCGTGGTATTCAACTGGCTGAGATTTGTACGCTAGGCAGAGACTGACCAGCGAATCAAGCTAGATGAGGAGTTCCGATATCTACAGAGGAAAAAGAATGTCGTTAAAGAGCTTGCCGAAACACGAATCAAAGTATGTCGTTCTGTTAAATGATACTTTGCTAATCAAACTCACCCAATATAATAGAATATTGTCTTTCTGTCGAACCTGACGAAGTTCCATATCGTGCCGTCCCACTTGATATTGCACATGTTCAAAGTCTGTCTCGACGACTTCTCGGGCACGAACGTAGAAAATATAGCGCTTTTGCTTGAGGGATGTGGACGCTTCCTGCTACGAAGTGAGGATACCAGAGAAAGGTTTGCTACCATGGTGCTGGTTTAGCCTTTGATATGACCCGATCAGCAGCTCACAACTTTCTAGCTCGAACTCATGAAGCGCAAACAAAGCCTGCAGCACTTTGATCAGCGCCAAATCCTCTTACTTGAGAATGCGTACTACCAGGTTTGAATTTGAACGGTAGTCTTAGAATGGATACTGAGCATTTATCCAGTGCAATCCTCCAGAACGTGCCCCTCGTGTTGAGAAGGAAAGAACGCCAATTGAGCTTTTTATTCACCACCTTATATTCGATGTTCTTGCTAAGAAAACCATCGACAAGGTGCTCAAACTCATTCGGAAATTGGATTGGGATGACCCTCTTGTCCAACGCACTTTGCACAAGGTTTTCACAAAACCGTGGAAGATCAAATACGGCAACATCAGCTTGCTCGCGATGTTGACGTATGACTTGCAGCGCTATCATCCTTCTTTCACTATAGCCGTCGTGGATCAAGTACTTGAAGACATCCGTCGGGGGCTGGAGCAGAATATTTACAACACGAATCAGCAACGAATAGCAACGATGAAGTATCTCGGAGAATTGTATATCTACCGTTTGGTTGGCTCTAGTTTAGTATTCGATATATTATGGTCCCTGGTGACATTTGGACATCGTCAGTCTTACTCGCACTCCCATTGTATCTTCAGCGCTCACCCGTCTTTCCAGCCGACGGCCAGCCATTACCGCGTCAGCCTTGCCCACTTGATATGCCAGATGACTTCTTCAGGGTCCGCTTGGCTTGCGCGATGCTAGACACCGTTGGCATGTGTTTCGACAGGGGCAGTCAGAAAAGAAAACTCGACAACTTTTTGGTATTCTTCCAGGTGAACAATCCTCGCCGTCCGACTTGCAGAAACATTAACCCCAGCGTCAGTATTATGTCCTATGCAAAGAGGAGCTGCCTATGGATGTGGATTTCATGCTATCAGACTCTTTTGAGGTAAGGCAGATTTGTGATCCCTGTGACCACGCCTTCACCGCCGCGCAGGCTATTCGACCAAAATTGGCGATGCCCAGATCTATCGAGGAAGCCGCGACAGCGGTTGATGAAATGTTCAGTACCGTTATGCAAAGTTCTGGATGTGAGTGGTTCCCACGATATCTTCTCTGTTGGCTAAGCGCGCATCAAAGTGACAACTGAGGGCGATAGTGGTGATGATAGCGAGGATGACGGGGAACGGCCGCAGCAAGATGACGACGATGACGACGATACAGCTGGCCAGGAGTCTGCAGTAAGTGTTGTTTCGTGACTCCTCGCTAAGACAGCCATGAGACACCTTTTTACAGACTGAAGATCGCGCTCCCTCCCCAGAGCCCGTTGTGGTGCTCTCCGCCCAAGAACACCTTGGTCCCTCAGAGGAAGCTGATGCGGAGTTTGCAAAAGAGTTTGCTAAAATCATTACTGAGTCATCTGCTGAGTCGAGAAAGATTGACAAGAAGACGGCCTGGTGGGACTCCGCTGTGCTGGCACCTGGTTCCCGAAAGAAACGCGTGGACAACAACGATGGCGATGGCGATGGCGAAGGCAATGGAACCAATGGCGAATCAGTGATGAACTTTACGGTGATCACAAAGAGAGGAAACAAACAACAGGTTTATCGATCAAGCATCATCGGAAGATCTTGACTAATTTGTTTGATAGATGCGATATCTGCCCATCCCGTCAGAGTCTGCCCTTGCGGTGCACACCCGTTCAGCACAGCTTCAGGACAAGGTAGAACAGCAACACTTGAAACGCCTAGTTTTGAACTACGAGCAGAGTCAAGAGGCCGAAGAGTTGAAAGGTAGTCCCTTTATAGTAACCAGCGTTCTAAGATCTTGACAACTCACACAACAGCGCTGGAAAACCGAAACCGGGCTAGTGCGATCAAAATCCGCTATGTTGGCTAACAGCGGATAACTTGGTGCACTGACACCGGCCAGTAAATCGGCGCATCACAGTAACCTTTTCGCCCGGTAGCGATTATTGCGGACCTCCGCACTCACTTCCAGACTAGTCACCAC
>JBBPTE010000012.1:38063-50819 GCA_038093935.1 Tylopilus cf. pallidocervicolor | reverse complement strand
GGGCATAGTTGATCATCCACCTAAAAACGTCACCCGTCACTGCAAGCGTGTAGTCTTGGTTGGCAATCTCATCTTCCGTCACGCTACGGCTTGGCGGCGTAAGTGGCCGAAGGCTGTAATCGTCCAGCTTCCATGCGGTATCGTCCGTGCACGACCATTCCAACTTCGAGAGCGGGGTGGTGACGTTTCCTACACAAGTTGTCAGGACAGAAGTAATTGAAGCACACGGCATACCCTGAACGAAGGCTGGCGTAAAGACGTGGGCGGCTGGGTTGATCAGACTACACTCTCTCGCCACACTGACTGCCGTGAGAGGGTTATCACCAGTGATCATGCGACATGCCAGATGTGCAGTTCTTAGCGTCTGAACGGCTGGTGTGGTGCCCGGTTTCAGCTTGTTCTCGAAAATGATGAGCCCGAGGAAACGCAAGTTAGACTCGGCTTGTTCACTATGATGATTATGAGCACTCGCTATCGTATCGTGGGAGAATGACTGACCGTTTCATTTTCTGAGCTCTCAGCCATGTCAAACCCTCTATACTCTTACCCGCAATGGCGATAACACGATATCCTCGCCGGGTATAGTACGACAGCAGATCGTCATAGTCCTGCGGAACTGACATTTCAAACGTCAGGGAATCGGGATCGCCAAATAAAGGATCAGACGAACACGACTCCTTCTCGCAGATATCAACCATGACTTCAGGAGCACCCTTGACGTATATCTCCATGCTGGTGCTTTTGAGTCTTTTCACAACAACACTCATCCGTCGCAAGGATGATACAAATTCAAATGTCCTGATGACACCCAGCTCCAGGAAATGCGCGTGCTAGTGATAGTAACAGTCAGAACAGTGCCAACAGCCATCAAAAGACGCACTCTTCCACCTGTCTTGAAGGCATCTTCAAATCGGAAGTGTGTACTACCAGGTGGCCGTACGACTGTCTGTACCAGTGCAGCTGGCCGCTCAGTCCCGCCTCGCTCTTTGATGATGCCAGTCCCAGCAATGAGTCCTTCTTCAAGCGTCCACTTTGTGAATTCGAACATCTTCACATCCAATGGATCTCCAATCACAAAGCCCTCGACCATTTTGAGCGAGTGACAGGTCGCAAGGGCATGTAGAAAACTAGCACGGTCTCGTGCGGCAGGAAGATCATGCACGTTGTCAAAGAGTTCACCAAATCGATGCTCCGAACGGTCGAGTAACCGTACCCCAAGGATGTCGAGTCCATCTTCGGTGAGTGTGCCAGTCTTGTCGAAGCAACATACGTTGATTTTCCCGCCTACATTGACCCGAGTGGGAGAGATGCAAAAGATCCCCAGCTTACGAAGACGACCGATCGCAAAGCTGGTACCGATAGACAGGGTAGCCGGGAGAGCTGGAGGGACGGCAATGGTGATAAGGTCCAAGGCACGGACAACAATCGTATCCCATCTAATCTATAATAAGTAGGTCAGGATGAGAGGACAGAGTCGTTTGAGACCAACTTACCCCAAGTCTGACAAACTGAATAGCACTTGCACAGAAGCCCAAAGCAGCAATGCCAGCGAGTACGAAGATAAAGCGAATCGAGTCTCGATAAAATTTGAACCCGATCGGCTTTGGAAACAACATCGACCGAACAAGGGCACCTTTGGTAGTGTCGAATCCTTTCCAGCAATGTCAGCATGCTCGAGCTCGCAGCGAAGACAGAAATTACCTGTCCGAACGACGAATCCAAGGGCTGGCCGTCCGACACCTCCTTCAGCAGTGAACGTACCACGGATCCGGACCACTCGGGTACCAGCAAAAATGAAACTTTTCGCAAGGTTGCCCTGAATATCCTTAGAGTCTCGCCATCGTACAATGTCTTCGTCTCTTGCCGAGTTTTTCGAGACTGGGACACTCTCACCGGTAAGCATGCTTTCGTTGACAATGGCATCGCCCGACAAAAGAAACATGTCTGCCGGGAAAAGGGGCGCACGCAATTCTGAAAGATTCACAACGTCTCCTGGTACAAGTTCCGAAGAGTCGACGGTAGTCCCTGAGTGAATTTCTCATCATGATAGCAGTTACAGGGAAAGAAAAAACATACATTTCCTGTCTGCGTAGACGACAACTTCGCATGAAAAGCGTGACATCTCGCGCATCCGTCTGATGGTCTACGTGAAATTCAGTACTCCGAGACGGGCCCCGGGGGTCCAAATTCACCTTCTTGGTATCCACGAGTGTTGTAACTACACTCAATGTAGATATTAGCGCGATGCAGAAGGCATAGTAGTAGTAATCGTCATAAGTCCATAAGGCAATGCTTGCAATTTGGAAGACATAAAACGGATGGATGATCTTGTCCGACGTTAGTTTGCATCACGCATTATTGTGTGCTCACACATACCTCATCTATAAGGAGTGCCAGGGTCGATTTCCCTGCAATATCGAGCAGATTAAGGCCAAATAACGTCAAACGTTGTCTCCTGGTATCCTCTGATAAACCACTGTGCACGACTTGCGTTCCTGTCCAAGCGGGATCTCTCCAGTCCCTAAAGTAACATGAGAGGGTGTGTGTGATGGCACTGAATCACAAACTAACCTGATCAATGCAAACAATCCTGTTCGAGTATCTAACGCAAACCGGGAGTAACGGTAGTCGACTATGTGAAGATCTTCCAATATTTCGACCTTATTATCGCCACTGTCATTATTTGGCTTTGATCTCGAAGACACCGAGTTTTTCCTCGACCGTCCATTCGGTTCTAGCGAGGTACTGGGGAATACAGTCGATCGGTCGTAGGGGTACGTGATCCGTTTGACGGGAAATAACGTTATGTCCCTGTGTGGAGACTGGGCATGGTGACACACAAGTGCATTCGATATAGGGCACACACACACCTCGATGGCCACGAAACCATACTTCAGATCCTTGAAAGCCTTTTCACGAACCACCCATCGAAGCCATAGGCGAGGGAACCAATGGCCGATGAGTGCGAGCACACCCAGTGTCAATACACTCAGCACCCGCCAAAGCCACTGACGCAAACGTATGATTTCGTAGCCCACGAACCGTAGAGTAGTGTCCTCGTCTGCGACATATATCGTCTGTCTGCTCGGTGGACCCGGCGGAGGTGGGTCCAGAGACTCGAGAGGGGGGTCTATTTCTATGCGGACTTCGTCTCCGAAAATCGGATCCGATGAGAATAACGGTAGATGCGATGGGGGACCGTTGGGGGATGGTGGTTCTGAGCCAAAGTCAACCTCGCTCGCCACAGGGCTGGATACATGAGACTCGGTGCTGTCATCCTCCTCGCCCGAGGCATAGCCCCAGCGCTCTTCACCTTCATCCTCGGACCCAAGCGCGTAGTCTGACCCCGCATCCGAGAGTCTACTGCGTCTCGAGCGCCGGGACGGCGAGACAGAGCGGGAAATAGATGTCCGACGAGCCGAGGGTTCACCCCTACCGAACAAGTGGGCGATGTTCTCGAATACGGTCGATCTGTTCATCATTGGTGAGGGTGAACGTGGCCTCGGCTGCCTCTCATTGCCATCAACCAGTAACCCGCTTTCCTCGTCTTCCCCGCTTCCTGCTCTACTGGTTGCGGACACCTGTGAGATCTGACTTTCCGTGCTCATTCTGCGTTTTCCCTGTGCCCTCCTGGAAACAGAGCCAGCGACTGCGCTGTCCATGCTCCTCCTCCTGGACCATTCAGAGCTTCTTCTGATTGCTAGACCATGTTCGGTATAGGACATCCTCGAGACACTGGACGGCACTGCGGTGTGACGTGGGCCGTCGAACATTGCACCGGTGTCGTCGGGACCACCATAGTGGGAATCTCGGCGCGCCATGGAGCGTTGCGCGACCGCATCGTTGATGTCAACCGCAGATGCGCCTTCCGTGTAGTCGTATACGGGATTGGAGGCCCCGGTGGCCATCGTTCTCGGTGGGGAGTTGACTTGGGAGTCGATGTAAGAGGAGCAGGTTGAGCCGAGCAGTAACTATTTTGGTTAATCTCGCTTGTTGGACGCACTGGAGCTTTTCGGTCGGACACTAGCCGGATCACCCTTTTCAGTCCAGGTCCGAAGCCACGTCGCCAGTACTCGTCGCGTTGCACACCAAAATAGACAGTACAGAGAAAACAGTCCTAACTAGCCTAGATACCTCCATATCAAAAAGAAGCAGACAAACGTGCACACCGCGCCACCCAGAAAGATGTACATGTCTTGTGTGCTGTGCAACCACGTCAATGACACGCATCCAGGGCAAGTCAGGGGAACCTTGCCTGCGCCGTTCGATCCAGCCAATCACGTCGCGACTGAGGCCCAACGTGTTTGCGGCATCGAGGAGACGTCTCTGAGTGCCCTTTAACACGTTGCGCTGGTCGACAAGGTTGTCCAAGACTTCGCGTCCCTGGGCAAGGAAATCATCGAGCCTTGCTTCTGTGCTCTGTATAAAGGAATGTTCACGAAGCGCGTGATGCTCGCGCAGGGTAGAGTTTGGCAGCGACACTGGTGTCCGAAAAGGTGACTCGGAGTGTTGTGATGACGCGGAAGGATTTGGTGCGAAGCGTCTCCGTGCGTCTGACGCGGACGGCGAGTGAATGCCCGACGGCGCGCCTTGGAGGAGTTCGTTACGCTGTGTCGCAGCTCTCTAGGGCATGGTGTAGCAAGCAAAAGACCAAGCAGACGGGGCAGCGTACCTCGCCCTTTATGCGTTCAAACTGACCCTTTAGGTCTGCATAGTCTGTGCGAAACTTCTGCACGCGCCTGCGGGGTGGTGAGCTGAGGAAAGGGGCGGAGAGGGGAGACGCACATCTGACCCTTTTCCTGCTTTGCCTTTATGATTTCCCGCTTGATCATGGCGTCGTAGTCTTCGATGGTGCGTTGCATGGCTGCGAGGGAGGCGGAAATCTGTCCTAGAGGGCGGGTGAGCGGAGACGGGGCCGGCGGTGGGCCGGACAGACCTAGGAGGGATGCCGAGTTGTCTCCATTTCTGAGGCGTTCGATGTCTGCGGAGAGCGAGTTTGTCTGGCGTGTTCCGAGGGTGTAGAGCGAGTTCATGGTCAAGACAGCTCCGGAATACACCGGCCGGTGCCGGCCAACGCCGTGTGCACGCTACTGACTACCTCCGGGCCCGCGCCGCTTTTTCCGTCCGCCGTGCCCGCTGCTTCCGTCGCGCCGCACGACGCGCCGCCTTGGTCTCGTACTTGACCTTGGCCGTCTTCGTGCGCCGAGTCGTCCGCTTCACCTCCCCCTCCACCCTGTCCCCGTCTGGCGCCCGTCCGCGTGTCGGCGGTGGTCCGTGCAGCAACGTGGAGACATCCAGGTCTTGCACGACCGTCACCGTCGCCAGCTGTTCCTCCCCCTCGTACTCCTCCTCCATCTCCCCGGGTTCGCTCGACACGCCGTCCCACTCGTCCTCTGTTGATGCACGGATCAGGACGGCACAAGAGGGAGCCGCGTTCCCATACCTGCAGAGGCACCACATGCTCTCTCGACTTCGGCGGCATTCCGTGCGGCCCGTTCCGCGAGCGCGCGACGATGCTGCATGGCCGTGAGAAGCGCACGCGGGTCAGGCGAGGGAACGCACCTCTCGCCGCGTCTCGAGCCGTTCCTGCTTCTCTCTGAGCTGTGCCTTTTTCTTTGCCCGCTCGCGCCGCGCGACCTTGCGCTTGTGGAACCCGGTCAAGAACGATCTGCGGCGCATCGGTCGCGTGCACAGTGGAGACAGAGACCGCCTACCTCCGGGCGTCCTCGTCGAACACGATCTCCTTTATCTGGGCATGCTTTGCGCGCCTTTTAGCCGCGATGGCCGAGTGGGACGCGGTGAGGAGGGCGGCGTTGTCGTGGGCCATGTTCAAGGATAGCCGGGGCGGGGTTATCCGATGTTTACATAATTGAAGGGATCGACTACTTGGGAATGTCTTCGACGTCGGATTCGTTATAAGACTCGCTCTCAGGCGAGACAGTCCACTCCTTTCTCCCCTCCCAACCATGCCCGCCCTCACCGTCCACGACCCGTCCCTCGTCGCAGACACTCCCCGCGACACCCCGAACCCGTACCCCCGCACGTCCCCCGCCCGCCCACACAGACTCTCCCCCGACCCCGTCTACCCGCACGCTCATTTCGACGGCTATGACAGGATGTACTCCCATTCGCTGCCACCTCCATTTCCACCCGCCACCTCCTTCTCCCACTTTGCACTCCCTCCCCCATCCACCTGGCAGCACCATATTCCCCTCCTCCATCACAATCCCTATCCTCCCCCACAACCACCCCAGCTCGTTCACAAAGTCTGGATCCTCGACTGTCGCTCCTGTGGCACATTTCTAACAAATCGTGGCATGAAAGCAAGTCTTTGTCTCCATCGCCGATGCCCCCCTAATCAATCCCTCCAGGCTGTACTTTTACTCAGACCCAATGTCTCTCTTTTTTCCACCGACGCCCTCCCTGTAAACTGTTCTGCATACTCCACAAATCCAGATGCCTTCCGTCCACCCCCTTGTCGTCCCAATGCCACTCCATCCGCCCCACGTACTTGCGAATGCCTCACCCAGACGCTCTGTTGTCACACTTGCGGTACCGCTGTCGGCTACATGATCGTCATTCCCGTGAGATTCATTCAATCGTCCTGTTTCAATTTCACGGACCCCCTGTGATCCCGTTTATTCAGTGTTCCAGGTGTACGTCCTCAATTTCCGCATCAAACCGTGCAACCAACGGTCACCGATTTGTTTTCCACTCGAACGAAATCACGGCCTCGGAGCGATACCATATTACCGATGAACCAGGCGTCCTGCCCGTCCAGTATCCCACACCTCCCCCTCCACCGTCATCCCCTCCACCTCCACTTGCACCCGCATATCCCACCCTCTTTCACTCTGCCGACATAGCGGCACATCGGCGACCAGGCAGTCTTGTGCCCTCACATGCATTCCAACCGCTTCAAACATCTCCGTCTCTGGGGTCCGTTTATCTCTCTCCACGAATGGATTCACCAGATTCGCCTGCTTCTTCTGTCCTCTCTTCGCCTGACCTGTCCGCTTCTGTCCCCCCGACTTCGCCCCGGCGATCTCCCCGACCACCCCTGCAATCCTCGGTTCCGCATAACCCCATTCCTCAGACACCGCCAGAACCAAGGGGGATGGTACTCGAGCCTTCCCCCCGTAAGCTCAAGGCGGGGGACGTGCTCTACTGGCATCATCTTACAAAGCATGGCGAAATTCCAGGAGTTGAGGAAGATCCCCGAGCTCGGATACCGAACCGAGGAGACTTGCTCAAGTTCTTCGAGCGGTGAGAACTCGCGGGTCCGCGGAACAGAGCACCCTTTTTTACAGTTAAGCGGTGAGGCTGTCTTCGAGAAGCATCTTGCACGATATACTCACGACATCCAACACAACCGATCACATTATATTTTTTGGGAGGGACGGTTTTGGTATCTATTTCAACCAAATGTTTCAATCCCATTGTGCATTTACGACTCACCGAATACCACGATACCCTCATTATGTTCCTATACTTGTCAACCGTGGACTTGTACACACTTCACCTGGTCACTCTATCCTGACACACTATTTAGACCTCGTCCGATGTTTCTCACAGGAAAATCGTTTGTAGAATTAGGGACGAGGAAGAAATCAAAGGCGACGTCTACTCCATGTTCGTGAGCATCCCCATGATTCAAGGCCTGCCGTGTGGATCGATGAGGTGAGCAGAAGAAATGTAGTATTCGGCTACTGTCTCGTGCCGGTACTTGGTCATACCATCGCCGAGACTTAAAAGGGATGGGGGGACATACTCTCTCAGGGTTCCAAGATCGTCGACGGGGATGGCAATCAAATCGTCCTCCATGGAGCTGGTCCTGGTGGTGGATGAAGTACGTCCCCCTTCAGGCTCGTGTAACGAAAGGCAGAAGGGGTTATCCATTCAACAAGGAGAACTTTAAAATTGCCGGCTACCCTGGCTGCGAATCCCAGATTCACGCTGCCCTTGTGGACGTCGTTGGATCCACAAAAGCCGCATTCTTCTTTGACAAGGTGGATCTCGTTCGAGTGGATCGCGTCCTTCTGGTCCTTTTTGGTTTCGCTGACTCCTTTCGTTTTTGGAGTATTTCATCCAAGAGCAGGACGAGTTCTTCAAAAGTCTCGGGTTGAGCTGTATTCGCTTGCCGTTCGACTATAAGCATTTCGAAGGTGAGTCATAGGAAGAACGTTGATGCTCGATTCCTCACCAATAGCTGTCCCCTAGATGATATGAAACTCCGCGTACACAAGCAGGAGGGCTTCAAGCACCGTGACTGTGTCGTTGACCTCTGTGCCCAACAGGATAACTGCACCATCCTTGACCTCCACACTGTATTTGGAGGACAGAACATGGATTGGAACCCTGACGCTGGCACCACATCGCCATTTTTGGGGTCCACAAGGACTTTCAGGACCGTGCAATCTGTTAGTGGTGCAAGTAGATCACGGGGTACAACCCCTGAACGAGCCCGCAGACCGGGCACACACGTCAAGTTTTACGAGCGCGTATACGTTGCCATGCGTGCCGTCGACACCGACCACGTCATTTTCTTTGATGGCAACATGTTTGCTTCCGATTTGGTGACATCCACAAGAAATGGGGTGAACACGGCATACTCGATTCACGATACTTGGGAACCCGCCAAGCGAATCAATCTCTATGTGACACGTCAAGGCACCTCGTTCCTTGTAGATTATTCCATTTTTGGTTTCCCCGCTCCTTGGAGAAGCATGTCAGCAGTGACAAACAGCATAGATGACTGAGGGGGTGCTACGAAAAGAAACAAGAATATCAATGAGTTAACTCTACACTTGATGACGTACTAATGCACGACATTCGTACGCCACAAATCTATCTGACCGCGCACAAGACCCAAAGGGAAGTATTTAGATATACTGTTGAACTCTCTAAGGTGCAATGCAACAAATAAGGTAGGGCAAGTTATGCCCATGGAGTTATTGGTAGTTTTCGCCAAGGCGAGCCTCTAGCCAGTCGGCGAAGCAATTCATTGAGTTTTCTAAAGGCCGAGCGTATATCTCATCCAAGATCTGTTGCACGACAACAGGACCGCACTGTTCTGCTCGCCCAAAGCCTGTCAAGTAGTCCTTGCGGTAAGCATCCTCCGAGACGTTTAAAAGCGCCGCCACAGTGCTGACTTGAGGACCAAGGGCATTTCCGAAACACTGCACGCGCAACAGCACTGGCAGAGCAATCAGGGTTGGGAGTTCGTCCGTGAGGCTGTGAATTTCATCTGTGATTTCCTCTGCTGCCTT
The DNA here is from genome assembly GCA_038093935.1 of Tylopilus cf. pallidocervicolor. NCBI lineage: Eukaryota > Fungi > Basidiomycota > Agaricomycetes > Boletales > Boletaceae > Tylopilus > Tylopilus cf. pallidocervicolor. The sequence goes on along the minus strand of JBBPTE010000012.1, from coordinate 41,550 downwards.
GTTGACCACGAACAGCGGATCATCGGCAATCTCAAGCAACGACGCCAGTAATTCCAAATGGACAAAGACTTCGTCCACTGCCTCACGAGCGACTTGTATGTGAGTTGGGCGGGGAAAGTGTGAGAAGATTTCGTACAACGCCTTCGCGTCGGCTACGGCTGTCGACGTAATTACAGGCGACGGTGGCCGCGAAGAACCGCGTTTGAGGTTGAACAGTCCAGTTGAAGCCGTGACTGACAGAACTCTCGGGGAGGGTACATACTGGCCTTTCTCGCAGAGTATCCCAGGCATGGAACTTTGGGTCATCATCGAACGATTTGACAACGCAACAAGTGCCCGCCAGACAATGGAAATCAAGAACGAGGCAAGTAGTGTGTGTGAGTGATAGGTGCTTGCATATCGAGCAAGTGCTCGTCCATAGAGAGGAACGGAGGACTGAAGCGCAATAATTGAAGGGTGAACAGATCCCTTGACTCTGTGAGGAGTCGTTTTGGAAGGAATCTCTAGTGCGTCAATGAGGGGGATTAATGCCTCCTTGATTCCTGTGATCAGCGGGGTGATGACGCGACTAATGAGGGAAACAAGCCCCGTGCGTATGCGCTGCAGTCCGTCCACGCGACTATCGGTGTCAATGCCTAGAGCCATGTCATCGAAGCTGGAAAGCAGTTCTCCTGCAAAGTCCGCGATAGCTAGCGCATGGAGCTGGGTTGCGTTTGGGGTTGGCATCTGAAGAGTGGGTGCCGATGGCTGAAGAAATGCAGGGGAAGACAGCACAGGGAGAAGGAGAGCTGAGAGATTGCTCAAGAGAACAGACAGAGGCTTTTGGAGGGCACGCAAGACAGCTCTATACAGGTAACTGTTGTCGCGTGCTGCTTTCAGTTCACTAAAAATGTGTTGACAAGACCGAAGACAAACAGGTTAGAATGCGACATACGATGCGATCAGTTCACCAATGGCGCGACCTCGGCCTGCGGGAATTGGACGTCTACCACCGACCAACTCACTTGGCCGTGGGGATCCGGATGGTTGAGCGAAAGCTTTGGACACAGCCTCGTTCAATCGGAGACCAAGCGCTTCTAGGTATGATCCATCTTGTATGAGAGGAACACGAGTAGGTAAGGTTACTTGTGTCATAGAGGAGCGCCTACGATCGGACGGAACTCGGGCGAGCGATCGAGCTCTCTCTGTGACCACCGGCGACTCAGGGGGGGTGGAAGGAGAAGGACAGCTGGTGGAGCGAAGGATGGATTGGTTCTTCAGTGTATGGATCATTACGACGATGTGTGTTGGTGTGCCGGTCGGTGAAGTGTGGTCGTGTGAGCAGTACTTGGAGCTATCCCATCAGCCAGAAGACGAGGCCAAGGGTAATTGAAAGTTCCAAAGAGGATGGGCCTTAAGGAGGGCGGTCGGTGTCGACGGGAGACACTCCAAGTGGTGCGAAGCGAAGAACGTGAAGGACTAGGCGCCGAGTGCTGACGGATTAAGACGGTAAGGGGCTGTGTGGCATTGCAGGGAAAACACAAACCTGAGGTTCAGCGAGAACAAGATCATAGATCGCTTGGAAGGCGTTGCAGAAAGCTGGCGGAGGACGAAAGACGGGCTGGAAGAGATCAAAAGAGATCCTTGTCGAAAACTTTGACTCGCCCGGCTTATGAGCTCATCCAATAACTCGCGTTCCCACGGTGGTATCACATGGATCTCCTTGTTCGCATGACTAAATCTAACTAATGTCTTCGATCAATCTCTTGATCGAGGTACGCAGCTCAGCGTCGTCACAGCGCAGGCGCCATAGACAACTCTCGTCTTCCCCCTCTCGTAGTCGGAGAGTCGCGAACTGCCCGAGTGCCGGCCCCTGCACAAGGACTTTGAGCTCCCCTGCAGGAATAGTCGAGATGAGTAACATGAAAATTTCCGCATGATCCGCACGCGCCTTCAAACGGGGGTTGGTCGGTAGCAATCACTCTCATCCGGTACTGCAGCGATTGCAACAGCCGCACGATCATGTCCAATGACGCTTCACACCACCCTCGGGCATTTGCATTCTCCATCGAGTCCCACGCGACCTTGAAATCAGCATCTGTCGACTCTTCTTTTGCAGGTCCCGCAACGAACGGGGAATCGAGCGTGATAAGATCAACTCGAGATACCTGTCACGCTAAATAAGACTACACAGACATTTCTGAGCAGTGCGACGAACCAGGTCATCCTGCAGTGGCCGTGTCACAGGCTCAAGTTTTCTGGCACTCTATGTCGGTCTGAGCCAGTGACTCATCAAGGAATAATCCGAGTAATTCGTACCTCAAGTGGATAAAGGGAACTCTGTGCTGCTGCCAGTGTTAACTCCCCCGGAGTGATGGTCTTGGCAAGCTCATTCAACGAATTCGACGCGTCACTTGCACGAGATAAACTTCTTCGTTCTTCTGGACTTGAGACCGAACTATTCGATCGCCTTGGGCTGGAGAGATACCCAAGGCTAGGAACAGGCTGCGGAACTGCATATGCCTCGTATCGCAGCTTTTTGGCAGGCACTATCCCTCCAGATGGTGTACCTCGAGAAGGTGAGAATTCCACTAAATCCTGGCGGCCCAAGGGTATGGTTCCGGGAGGCTGTGGAGATGTGCCCTTTGGATTTGACTGATAACTCGTTAGTGCGAGCAAAAAGTCGGGCAGCTTGTCTCGAGTCAATAATACCTAATTATTAATACCTGTGTCAGCTTACAGAAGAAGAGGGTGCCCTGGAAATAATGTCGGCAAGAACGCGTCGCTGGGTGGAAAGTGTCAAGAATTGGTCACATCTCTGGCATCAGAAGTCAGTGTACGATACACTGCGTACGTTGGCCTTACTTTACGGAGATAAGCACCGGTTTGTTGTGACAATCCACGAACGGCAGCAGTGACTTCTTCAGGGATCTCATCACATTCCACAGATAATCTCAGCATCGTGAGTAGGCATGCATCTTGGACGGATACTTGGAAGGAGCTGTCAACCCAGTTTTTGCACAGACTGGATGACTCACGAGGGTAAGAAGCCAACCTCGTTGCAATACCGCGGAGCATATCCAAAGGCGGTATTGGAACCTTTCCACAGTACTCACTTACGAGGGCCGAAATCACGACCATTAGGGTTGGCCCTACGCCCACTTCAGGCTCTGTCAAGGACACAGCCAGCGCAGTAACACATGATATCCTGGAAGAAATTCCTCCTTCAAGAATGTCAGACAAGTCCACGTCGTACTGCAAGTGGATCGCACTTTGCTGGATCCCGTCGAGGATCTGGCCCACGCTGAGGTCCAGGACTGGAAGACTTTTTGTCGGGCCGTGCTCTCCCCCTTCAACCACCGAAAAAAGGTCTTTCAGACGCCTCGCATATTGGTCTACATCATTTGCTTCTTGCATGTCGATGATTTCAAGTAAACGCGAAACATATTCATTCTTGTCGGACAGAGAATACGACGGTGACAAGTTGCGCAGAGCCTGCGAATAATAT
>JBBPTE010000012.1:13011-26419 GCA_038093935.1 Tylopilus cf. pallidocervicolor | reverse complement strand
ACAAAGTCGATATCAGGGTGTCGGAGGCGGAGCCTGGTACCCATCTGCACAAGGTGCACTGGCCGATTTAGCATACACTCGCCGGTCATATCTTGTCCCGATGACAGGATACATCGCAATGATGTTATATGCTGTGTGAGTGTCGTCAACACTCTTTGCCATGCTGACCTCTGAGGCTTTTCCAGTGGTCTCGTAATAGATCAGGCAAGGAAGACTGGTTTCACCATCAGAAACCGAGATGAGCTGTCCGAGGCATTGGAAAACAAGGTCGAGGCTACCGACACCCCACAAGAGAAGTGGCTTGCGTGAGTTTCTGGAACGGACGTGAGAATGCGTGGATATTCCATGTGGTTTATTCCGTGTTCCGAGGATTTGACGATTTTACGATACTCTTGACTTGTACGCCTATACCAATTAAATTCCGACAAATCTCTATCAAACATCAACTACCTAGCCATAAGGAGACGCTCAGTCTGCGACTAAACTGCCGACGTTCTTGAGCCCGCTAGACGGTCTACGACCTACAACGACGTGGTCACTGGTTGGTTCGAAGCGGTGTTGGCATCACTCACCGGTCGTATGTAGGGTAATGATAAAAAAGTGCCCACCACAGGGAGCTGTCGCAGGAACGTCAGGACGACAGGGAAGAAGTCACTGGAACAGCAAGAGGTGAGAGACACGCGAGGAACCTTCCAACCTTCCAACCTTACCCAAAGAGGTTCAGGAATCCAAAGGTTTCTACGATCATCCCAATGAACGGGTATTTGAAAAAGACGAGCAGAACGCCACCAAGGAAACATATAGTTCCGCGCAACTTTTGCTTGCGAGCGAAAAAGTAGAATGTTTTTTGGGGCCCGATGATGAGTGTGAGACCCGAGAGGAACAGCATCTAGAGTGCAGAGTAGAAGGTGAGTGACTGTACAGATTGACACAGCAGTACACTGACGTTTCCGAGTGCAAGCAAGGCAGCGTCGAAGAAGAGCATTATCCCGAGGAACATGAACAACGTCCCAAACGTCGTGAGCGCGACGCCGATCTCTATGCATAAAAAGCGGTGAGTTGAAGAGGCAGACGAGTGAGCTCAGCAGGACACCGACTCTGTGCGTCGGAGAGCCACATTGTGAATGTCTTTCTGGCGGTGGTAGTGGAGGTTGTCGGCAAATGTGTGCTTGAGTTGGTCGCGTGTGGACACGTCACCGCCACCTCACTTGACATGGAGCATCACCAACTTCGCATTCGTCGCCAGGACCATTACGAGGATCGTACGTACGGTATCATCGCCTGTATTGATTAGTAAGACAATGGTCCATTGGTATGTAGATGCAGTTTACAGAATAGAAAGTATAGAAACATGAATAAATGAAGCTTTAACAGGTCGTCCGATGTTTGTCAGTGGGTATCAACAATTGTCGCACCGAATCCTGGCCTTCTAGCAAACCACCGCTCCGTCGCGCCTCTGGAATCCCCTAGCAGCAACGACCCTGTCATACGATTCTTTCAATGGGCTTCTGTGCGTGAGAATAGACATGTGGGCGCTCAGATAAGGGGGCGGTAATAGCGGATGGACTGCCTCAAAACCGGCGGAGATGCTGGCAGGAGGAAAGTGGGCAGTGTATTGTGGAGTGGATGGACGTGTCGTAGGAAGGTGTGCCAGCGAGGATAGCGCCTGGACAGACGTAGAATTAGAGGATATCGAGGAGAGCGTTCGATTGCGGTCGTGTGCTCTCCCGGGGAAATGTGATTGGATCTGTGGTTGGCTCGGAAGGGTAGCTACCGAACGCACTGAAGAGACCGAGGTCCGACGATTTGGCGTGGACTGTGCGCACGTCGTCTTTACGCTAGACGGGGAGGTCGACAGCTTCTCAGTCTGATCGCGACCTGGCGAAGACACAGGAGATGCCTCCGAAGTGACCGTCAACGGAGCGAGGGGCACTACTTTGGATGTCATAGGCACACCCTGACCAAATGATTGTCCCCGGATCAGAGGATGAGGACGTAATGGCGCTTCCGATCTGCTGGTCGCAGAGTGCATGGAGGGTGGTCGGGTCATCGATAGCCGTTTGTGCGATGGATGATGGGTGCGATGAATGGGGGAGGTGTTCGCTGAGCGTATCTCCATGACGCGCGATTCGATGAAGTGAAGCTGTGTTTGGGGAGCGAGTTCTGCATGACTAGATAGTGGCGCAGCCGCAGTTTGCGGCGCACGTGCAGCTGACTGAGAAGTCTTCGCGGGCGCCTCTGGGGCACGGATGGTGGGCACGCGAGACAGGGACTGAGGTTGTGCGCGCGGTGTATCTGGACGGGCGACCAACTCATCGGCGGGTGGACCGGTGGATATGGGCTTGCGTTGGTCGACGGGTGTCTGTCCGCTGCCTGAACCGATGCTGTTTGGCGTCACAACGCCGCTTTCGCTGGACACCCACTCGTCGTCGTCATCCGCGGGAGGACTGGCGAGAGTGAAGCCGGCCTTTGTCCTTCCGCCCTGCTGGCGCTGTGTCGTGGGCGGTGCATAGCGATGAGCCTGTAGAAGTTCTCTGGATGCTACCCGCGCGGTACTGTTCACCCGCCGAAGGGGTGATGTATTTCGTGAGTGCGACTGGCAGCGACGAGACAAGGGGGAAAAAATCAGATGATGCTGCCGAGAAAAAAAGATGGATGCATACTTCGAGTGCATGGGCGAGTTTCTTTGTTTTCTCTGGCTGCTTTGGCAGGGCGGGGTCTTTCTGGGTCAGGTGCAGACCCAGCGGCGCCTTGGAGGAGCCAGACGAGGAGGAGCGGGAGTGTGTGCGGGGAAGACCCGTTGCACCAGTACGATGGGTCTTTGGCGCCATGGATGAGAACGGTGCGAATTGGTTCTCCGCTGTTTGGCACTTTATATCGATGGTCCCACTCGCTGCTTATCGCAACTGGCGACGAGCGCAGGACGGGGACATAGCTGGGCCCACCAGCCAGAGCCATCCAGGACGGCTGTGGGACCGACGCAGATCAGCGCCGGCCAGACCCTCCTGCGGTTTCAGCTCTGGGACAGGACCGCATCCCGTGCCTCGTTGCTTTCTGTTCGATCAACGGACATTTGTTTGACCTGCACGAACGTGCTTCATACAAGCCATCGAGCCACTGCCACGCCGGACCCGTACTACTACTACTACTCTGATTAGATTAGATCCGCCGCGTCGCTTGTTTCCCGCGCGTTCCTTCTCAGCTGCCATCATGGAGAGGGTCCAGTTTCAGCAAGAGCAGGCGAGCCAGTGCACCCTTGTCATTGACATGCGTCTCATGGCACACTCAGATGCTCGCAGAGCTCAAGGACCTCGTCCAGAAAAGCCTTTTCACCCACGTGCGTCCCGTGCAAGCTGGCTGGCAAAGAATCATGTCTCGTCTTGTAGGCTGAAGTAAAACAAATCTTGAAAAGACGGACTCGGTTCGAAACTGCCCTCGTGCGTCGAGTCGCCAAGAAGAGCGACTTTTTGCGGTATGCCGCGTACGAAATGGGTCTCGAACAGTTGCGGCGAAAGCGACTCCAACGCCTGAGTACGTGCTCGGATCGGCGTTCCGCGTGGCCTCGTACACACTCTTTTCTAGATCTCCCAAACTCAAAGTCGACGATATCGGACTATGCACTCGTCCGCAGACAGTTCCAAATATTCGAGCGTGCGCTCAAGAGGTTCAGGTCCGACGTCGGCCTATGGATACAGTATATCCAGGTGGCGAAACGCGAAGGAGCACGCGCTCTGGTGGGCCGAATCACCGCACGGTATGACCGAGTGCCTTTTGGTCTGGAAATGGAACTGACTCTTGGGAGGTGCTTAGCGCTCTGCAGCTTCACCCTCACGTCCCCTCCTTTTACATCTTGGCGGCATCGCACGAGTTATCGCACATGTCACCGTCTGCTGCTCGTTCTTTGCTACAGCGCGGCCTTCGACTCAATTCGGATAGTGTTGACATGTGGAGGGAGTACATTCGGATGGAACTCGGTTTCATCGAGGGCATGCGAAGGCGGTGGAATATTTTGGGAATTGACACGAAAGAGGACGGGAGAACACGATCAGAAAAAGGAGTCGAAGTCGACATTGACACGGACGGCACTGGCGAAATCCTCGTCATTGATGAACAACGCGAACGGCCACCAGACGAAGTCGTAGCTGCCGAGAAGGGTGGAGATGAAGGCGAGGCTGCGCGCAAAGCAATTATGGATGGTGCCATCGTCAAGTCTGCCTTGTCGAGTGCGGCAAAAGGTGCGTGTCTTGTGTCGTATTCTTTGATCGAGACTCTCTCAAGCTTTTCATCAAGCACTACCCACAGTAAAACTTTTCATAGAACTCGAAGCTCTCATTCGCACTTATCCGTGTCAGCCCCATCTTCGTTCCACATTATTGGACCACGCCTATTCCCTTTTGCAAGAAACATTGCCCAATGACCCTCGTGCAATCCAAATGCATGCCACCAGACGACTCCGTGAATTTACCCTCCCCAAGGACGAAGGCAAAGATAATGATCCACATTTAGTGGATAGTGAAAAACTAATAGACGCTCTTCAATTTGCCAACGAGCAGCTAACAATGGCTGTCAGGGCTAATTGGGATACTTCTGTGAAGGGTGACACCGCTGCGCATCCCAACATGTCAGAGATATATGCTGATTTTGTATCGGAATGGTGTCGATCTCCGACACTCGATCCCAACTTGGTGAGGGAGATTCTTGATTTCATCTCTAGATGATCATGACCACATCACAGAAACAGTATCTAGTGGAGTCTTTACAGGCCCTGGCACAGAGTCCCAGTGCATCACCAGTCTTACAAGCCACCCATGTCCGTTTACTCTTGCGTGACAATGCGTCGCCAAAGAAAACGTTGAAGTTTGCCAGGAAGTATTCCACTGCCGCTACTTCTCCCATCGTGTGGCTTGCCCGGCTCGATGCAGAGAATGCGTGCGACCAAGGCGACATCGAATCGGCTTGGACATTTGCACGAGCCGCAGTGGTTGCGAGCCGGGATGTCGACGGTATCGAAAGAATTTGGTTGTGGGGACTTGACCACCAATCAGGTGAGGCAGACCAACAAGCGGTCTACGAGGTAATCTATCCTTGTGCACGTGGTTCCCATCACTGACACAAATTCGAAGGATCTGTTGAGCAAAAGCATGCAAGATTCGACCACGCGGACGATCCACGAGACGTTGCTTCTTCGGTTTGTCTCCGAGGTGATATACTCTGAGGGAACTGAGAGCGCAATGCGCCTCAAACTGATACGGCGTATGTCCAGCGCGTATCTCCCCACTGCAACCGTCTGGGAGCGCGTCTTCACACTCGAATGCGCAGGCGATAGGTCGCTCCTTTGTGCTGTTTACGAACACTGGCGGGTACTGGATAGGATCTCGGCAGCATTGGCCTGGGCTGGTTGGCTTATGGACCACGAGGACGGCAAGGAGGCAACACAGGTCATCTCGAGTACGATGGTGCAACTGGGCGCCGAGGACAAAACTCGATTGACCGAAGCGTGGACCTCGCGGTTAAGAGGGACCGAAACGAAGGACGAGGACGGCGATGCTTGTGAAGAAGATTTACCACTGACACTGGAGCATGTCGCTCTCGCTTGATCGAATGCAATCGTCAATTCTGCCTTTCAGCGTCATGCCGGAATAGAGATGATAATGCAAAGTAAGGAATACATGGGCTGCAGCCTACTCGTCTGGCACCTCAATTTCTCCCGAGTTGATGCCATCGATAATGTCATGAGGAGGTTTCCCATCGACTGTGCACCCGATGCTCTGTGCAGTCCCCAAAATCTCCTTGGTGCCGCCAGCCAAGTCCTTTGATAGTGACTTGCTCTTCATCGTCCGGGCAATCTCGATGATTTCGTCGAGCGAGACGTTGCCAGAGTGCTTGATGTTTTTCTCCTTCTTACGGTCACGGGGGGGCTCTGCAGCGAAGCTTGGGAACGTGCAACAGAGAGTGATGGGATGTATCCGTACCCTTGAGAGCCCGGATGACGAGCGAGGAGGCAGAGGGCACGACCGAGACGGTCGCCTGTCGGTTCTGGATCGTGAGCTGCACGGTGACCCGCAGACCCTTCCATGCGGACGTCGCTTTTGCGATATCTTCTCCGACCTTCTTGGGCGACTGGGACAATCTCAGCATGCACGATTCGGGGCATGGCAAGGCGACACACCAGACCAAGAGGACCGATTTTGGGGGCGAGGGCGGAAGATGCACCGACTTCACCGCCCGTCGCCCGGAGGTAGATGATCTTGACTTCTGTGGGGTCCTGTGTGTCTGTGAGCGCGCTGGACGACGCGTCGGGTGCTGGGCGTGCTCACGAATTTCGGGGCCATGTCTCGAGGACGTCAAGTGTGGGACGCCGTCGTGTACTGGACGGGTGGCTGGTGAATCAAGGTTCGAGCTCCGCCGTGGTGCTGTACAGGAGCATGCCGACGTGCCGACGGTGTTTGCACACATTTGGTCTTCCATGCGGTGCCAACGCGGCTTATCCACAAGCCATCTTAGACGGCGGTGAGTGCAATGGGTGTATGGACACCGCTGGAAGGGTCGCTTTGCCACTTGCATTCGAACACGCGGATATAGATAATCTTGCTTCGCTGATAGGTAATCACTCTCTATGTATCGTTCGCGGTTGATGTCTAAATGCCACATCGAAGCCGATATGCTCGAACGTTTGATCGCCCATAATGACTGTATACCCTTGCTGCCGTAGGTGCTTCCGATGTCGACGTCTTCCGAACGTCTTTGATCCTTTCATTCATCCAGTGAAAGCTTGACCCGATTTCATTCGAGATCGGCCCCTGAAATTTCCGTGCTCGACTATCTTCGACGCATAATCAGATTTACCCGGGTCGAGGTGCGTCCGTGCTCTCCTCGGGCCTGCGCGATCCTCTGAACAACGCTTTCCCACAAGAAATCATGCCTCTTGCTCACTCTCCACTACGTTGATCAGATCTGTGCACGCATGCCGCCGTTTACGTTGTCTTCTCTCACTTGTCATCGCTTCATCATCGCTTCCATCACCGTCTGCAGCAAGTGCTTATGCGATGTATTCTGTCCCAATAGCCTCTATGCCCGTGTCGGCGGTATTCCGGTATCCGAACTCAACGTCCTCGAACGCGAGTTTCTTCGCATGATCGATTGGCGATTAACGGTTAGCATGTTTTCTCCTATCACTCTTTCCTCCTTTCCGAGATCATTCAGCACTTGGAGCCGGTCTTGACATGCTATCTTTTTTTTTTTTTTTCCTTTGTTGGCTGTTCGCGTCGGCCGCTCTGGTCAGTGCACGCGTGAAGTCCTTCAAGAATATTACGTCAATCTCGTTCGCACCGACAGCAGTGGGAGATTTTACATTCCCGGATCGCCTTCCGCGGCGGAAAGCTCGGAAAGCGATCTCGAGAGCATAGCATCACGCTCGCCCTCGCCAACGCAAGGCCAGTCATCCGCGGATCATCCCATCCGACTCACACCCATGCGCTCCCCATCGCATCATGAACCGTCGACGATCCTCATTGATCCAGCAACACGCCCACCACGGACACCTCAGGTCCCTACTCTCGAACAAAACATGGCATTCGCGGACTTGCAGAGTTCAGGTTCTGGTATTCCTTTCGGACGACGTTAGATACTACATGTAGATGAGCATCACTCATTTCTGATAGAGGGAGGAGCAGGAGCGGTCGTCACATAGTCACCAACTGTATTTTTGCGTCACACTCGAAACACACTCTATCTGCACCGAACATCAAAACACGAGGACTTTAACCAATGAAACAAAGGAATGACTCTGCGATCTACAATATTTGCTATGCTAGTAATGTTATGGGTGAAGTGGGTTCAGTAAAGAAATGTTACAGTCCGGTTAGCTGGTAGGGAAATAAGAAAGGAGTGTGGTTTGGATTTTGTAGATTTTCAGAGTCGCGGACTCGGCGAAACGGAGATCAGGTAGTTGTTCTCCTGTGGAGAAGCTAAGCACACATCAATACACAGAACAGGGCTGACTTCGCACCGTAAGTATGGCTACCTAACAATACACGAACGCACAAACCGCCATGTCACATGCAATGTCAAGAACCTGCATCATGCACAAAAGAAAAACCACACATGAGTTCCCAATCGAATGGACACCCGGAAATACGAACGAGGGGGCCCAGAGTAAAGGGAAGTGAGGAAGGACGTGTGGGGTCTATGTGACTAACATTCATTTACCGCCTCAGAGCGGAGAGCATCTTCGCCAGTGCGTTGATCTGGCCCTTCTGAACCTTCTTCGGTACACCATCACTGCCTGCTTCGCTATTATCCCGGATGCCGTCGAGATCGGTGGTCGAGGTAGCTGCGTCACGGCGTTGATGAACGGTATGCTTCTGAGGTGCACCTGGCCGCTCGGAAATGGTGTCGAGTTTAGGGTCTTTCGGCTTGCGAGTACGAGGTTTGCGCTGGGGGGGTTGGCCAAAAATATCTCCGACTGGGTTGGGGTGTTGCTGACGCGGTAACTGGGCCAACTCCCAAGGTACACCAGACATAACTAGACATCAATGGCGTCAGTCTGCACGTCAGAGGTGAAAGCCGTGCAAATCTTACTTTTGACATTCTTGGGAATAGCCTGCTGTTCCCCGTTACTTCCGTAACTGTTATTACACCCAGTTTGACCTGACGTCTTGGTCTGTGCCCTCCAACTTCCACTCGATACGCTCGTTGCCATCGTGCTGATACTCCGTGCGCTCGAATTACTGTATCGCGTGAACGCACTGGTGGATGTGCTCGCACTTGAAGTCGTCGACGTCGAGCTACGCCAGTTACTCTTGTTGGCTGAATTGGACAGCGTAGAATTAGAAGCGGCGAAATCCAGACACCCGTTACGAATCGATGGAGGTGAAGCCCCACGAGGCCCCCTACGCTCAACAGAGATGCCGTTGCCATAAGCAAACGTGGAATTGTGGCCATGGCCATTGCCAGAGGAAGCACCCCACGTGTTCGGGTTAAACGGTTGAGGCTGCCGCCCGCGTGCCCAGGTGACCGCTTCGTCCGCAGGAGAGCGCTGTGGTGTGAGCGGCGTGCGGGTGTAGGGTGAATGCGGAACGTGCGTCTGATGGCCGAAGCTAGGAGGAGGAGCATTGTGCGGCGCTGGCACAGGTGACAAGCTCATGATAAGATTGGTCACATTGCTGGCTGTACCAGGAGCTGATTCCTCCACTGGAGAAGAATGACCTTTTCCTCCAAAAGAAAGTTTCCACTTGGAAGCCTTCTTTGCTACGGCCGGCGCGGCAGGTGCAGACACAGGCGAAGCTGACATATCGATAGCAGCAGGATGAGATTCCACCAAGACAGTGGGCGTCTTTGAGGATGCGATGCTGGCTGCACGACTGATATCGATGACCGGGGACGAGAGTGGACGCGAGGAAGAACGTGACGCCAAACTTATTTCTCTTGCCAGTGTTTGTGAGGCAGAGGCGAGTACTTCCAAAGTCTCGTCCACCACGTCATTGGTGAATTGCTTGCTCTTCCGTGCTCCACGACGTCCCCGTTTCTTCGTAGAACGGCTCCGACCATCCTCCAGATCGTGTTCGGTGTCCGGGTTTTGTGCAGGATCTACATCTGCCTCGTCTGCGGTCTCAACCTCCTTGATAACCTCGATGTGAGAAAGATCGAGGATTTCACTTTCCCCCTCCTCTACGACAGAGATATCCAAGTCCGGCACTGTCTCCAAACTCAATCCAGTCTTTTCAAAGGCAGGACCAAACGAAGGAGCCCGTGATAAACTGCGGGAGTGGACGACTGGTGTTCGACCTCCCGCGCGAGATGAAGGGCGGCGTGAAGGAGGACAAGACGACAACGGATGGCCAAGGGTCACCGAGGACGAGGAGACGACACGCTTATGACCGAGAACAGGGCGGCTGAGCGGTGTGGATTCGGACAATAACGCAGGCAGATCCTTGATCCAAGCCCCAAACTCGCGCGCAGTCACGGGGGTCGTCGGATTCGCGGACAGAGAAAACGAAGCAGAGGGTGGAAGATAGAAAACGCGTGTAGCAAGAAACTCGGCCACGGCTGTAGTCATACCGGTGAAACGCTGCATAAAGAAATTGGAACCATGATGACGGAACAGGTTGAAGGAAGAGCAGACACCTTGGACAGTGTCCGACCAAGGATTGTAATGGTACAACCTGAACCGAGGTCATTGACACGGATCGGGATCGAGGACGAGGACGTACATGTTGATCAAAACGATACCGAGGGACCATACGTCGGCAGGAGCAGGCTGGTATGTTGGGGCACAGTTGTTCCTACACTCGAAACTCATGTACGGGGCACTTCCACAGTCCATGTCAGAACACTCTGCCTCTGTGGTTGAAAGGCCGAAATCTGTCAACTTGACGACCACACGACGTTCTCCGTCGAAGAAACTGTCCGTGACGATGAAATTCTCCGGCTTGATGTCACGGTGAAAAACACCCTGTTCGTGACAAGCGGCAACGGCATCGCACATCTGGGAAAACATGCGTGCTATCAGCCGTAGCCGCGTGGGGCTGAGGAGCTGGGCGGGATGGAGGGACGCGAGCAGGGAAGGTGTCGGGGGTGTGCGCGATGGCGAGGACGGGATATCTTCCGATGCGACGGGTGTCGGCTCGTAATGGTCACGTGCCTGTTCGAGGAAGTAAAATAAATCCTCTCCGGGTACGTACTCTAGCAGGAGGAGGAGAAAGGCGGGCGTCTCAAAGGTGCGATAGAGCGTCACGATGTTGGGGTGGGGACGAAGGGACTGATGGATGGTGACCTGTGACAGGGTGTGGATGTGAGGGCATATACTGAGTTCCCACGGGGACTGACCTCTGTCAACTGCGCGGCAAGGGCGTCTTGATCGAGATTGGCCTTGCTGAGACACTTGAGGGCAAAGTTGCGACCATAGGTGACATAGCTCTGGGCGGGCGTGGGTTCACCAAGGTCGAGGATACCGCAATGGCCGTCCTCTGAAGGCTGTGCACGGGACAAGATCTCACGGACGAGGTATACGACGGCATACGAGCCCGTGCCGAGTTTGCGAACGACCTCAAACTCGTTTGCAAGGCCAAAGTCGGTGCTGTCATGTGAGACGGATGGGGGAGAAAGACGGATGGCATGGCCTTGTAAAAGGATGCCTTGGCCAATGCAGTCACCAGGAGCGAGAACGTCTTCGATGATGGAGGAGCCCGATGTGGAGGGACGCGCCGAGGTCGCGGACCTGGATGCGTGGGGACGGAGGGAGGACGAGGGGGGAAAGGGAAGGGGGGCGGAAGAGGGGAGTGGACTGGGAAGAGCGAGTGGACTGGCGGGTGGGGGAGATAAGAGGGAGGGGAGGGGAAGCGGGGAAGGAAGCGGGGAGGGGGAGGGGGAGGACGTGGGGAGGGGGGAGGGGTGTGTTACATGGGGGAGGGGCGGCTGCTGCTGCTGCTGCTGTCGTTGCTGGGATGAACGATCTTTCGTGAAGCGCTTGTTGAACAGACGAGGAGGGGGGAACTGGTTTTGGGAATCATTAGAACGATGGTCGGGTAGGATATCCTTGCGGGCTAGCTGGGGCTTGTAGGCGATGGGGAGGGGGATGGGCTGGGCGGAATACTGCAACATGAGCTGGTGGAGGCGGGAGACAGAGAGGTACTGGTGGTGGGGACGACGCGGGCGGGCTCGGCGGGGGAGGGGATCAGACGAGACCGGCTGAGAGTCTGAAGACGCCAGGACCGGAAGACATGCAACGCACGGGCGGGCAGCGTGCAGGACCAACAGCAGACGTGGGGAGGAGAGCAACGCAGACCCGAGCGGGAAATCACCCGGCGCGACACTACTATCGTGTCACGCCTCCCCATATGGTCACCGTGTCACGCGTCACAGAAAGTATTGAATTCCGCAGCTGCACCACATGGTCACACCCCTCGCTTGATCCTGCGCCTGCCCGTCCTGGACGTATTCCGTCACGCCCAGTCCCGATCAATCTCGCCACGCTATCTCGTCCATGAGGCCGCCGTCTTCCCAGCCGCGCACACATCGGACGCGCACGCCACGTCGACGGTCACCGGTGCACTCGACACCCGCACCGCCACCAACAGTCGCCCAGCCACACAGCCGACCGCATTTGGGACCCACCGTCAAGTCCGCCTTCGGTCTCGAACAGCACCCACCGGTGGCAGACCGACGCTGTCACATTGAACTTTGTGGGCCACGATTGATCGAGTCGCCGGTATGAACCTTTATGATTGACAGGGCATACGTCTGACCACCAGCCCCGTGTCACAGAAACCAGCCTTTCCTCCTCGATCTGTCACCCCCTTATCGCTGTGTATGCTAGTGGCACGTTGCCCACCCTGACAAGTTCCTGGCCAATTCATATCCCGTTATGAAAACCTCAAACTCGCAGCAAACCCTGACCCTGAGCATCTGTGACACGAAAAAAACTCCTAAAAACTTTATGCCCGGCATTCAGCCGGAAGGAACCATGCGTCGCACGCAAGGCATCGAACCCACTCCAAGTCTCGCCTGGATAATAATCATATCACCGTCTGCTGCCTTGGAAGATGTTGTACGTGGATTTCCCCACTCGACCTGACTCGCGCGGGCGGACCATATTTTAGCGAGAAAAAAAAGGAACGACACGCACGAAAATTTTATCTGCACACTCGTCGCCATTCTTTTGTAGTCCCTATGATCTGAGTCACATGTCATTCGACCTTAGTAGCTGAGCCATAGACTCCCCGCGACATCGCTTGAAATGGACCACAATCGTTCCCTCTTCAACAGCCGAATTTCGCCGTGGCTACGGTGCACGAACGCGGTCTCGCTACCGGTGGTACCAAATTCAAGTTCCTCCTTGGAGTTGGAGAGTACACGCCTTGGATGTGCTTGACATGAAGGATGTGAGGCCATCGCCCACGACGTACTATGGACTGCCACTATGTCCAGATCGACAGCTGTCATGCAATACTATCCCATATTACCGACACTGATATGTTGTGGAATACCAGTGCTTTCGGGGTTTCCACATTTTTGGACTGTGATTTCGCCCGGTAACTTGGGAATCCCTCACAGCACACCAGCAGTAAGAGCTACATGTTTCATCCTACTGCTTGGTCCTTTTAGCGAGACACGGTGACCAAAGAGTGCCGATCCGCTACTAGTATGTGTGTAGATTATTCATTCGACTCTTGGTTGGGCCGGCTCACTCGTGCGAAGAGATAGTGGGCCTCTGTGGAGCGCAAACCGACATCTTGTCCCTGCTCTGATGGCATGGAACGTCACCTGTCTGAGGATCACTATATACTGGCAGTTGGGTTGGAGCAGTAAAATTAGGCGCAAATGATCGACCCTGTGACCTTTTACTGAGTTCGCGCTGCCGCTTAACAATGTCCGTTCATGGAAGTTGTTTTGACAAGAGGTCTCGAGT
>JBBPTE010000011.1:53161-63241 GCA_038093935.1 Tylopilus cf. pallidocervicolor | reverse complement strand
TCCGGGGAGATCGATCTCCATGGCTTGTATGTCAAAGAGGCCATCTCGTACGTCGAAGGTTACATCCAAGAGGCTCGACAAAGAGGAGATGCTGAGATTCGACTCATTGTCGGTATGTTGCAACTCTATGCGTGGATGTGCGGATTCGCTGACGTGAATGTTTTAGGGAAGGGGCTACATTCTGATGGTCATGTCGCAAAGATCAAACCTGCCATTGAGGAGCTCATGAAGAAGTAGGTGATCATATCTAACGGGATGATCTTCTATGACGTTGACACTGTTTTCATAGACACAATATACCTACCCATGTCGACCCGCACAACGTTGGCGTGCTTGTCGCGCAATTGTCGTAAGACCACCCATGCCAGTGCTTTTGTTGACCACGGCCGCTGGGCATGCACACCGCCTTTGTGATACCCATTTGTCATGGATCTAGACGTGGATGAATCTTATACCCACGAGTGAATTCACAAGAGCTCGAGTTTGATCTCGATCTATTTGAAGAATGAGATCTGATATTTATTTGATTGAAATGTGTGTTAATGTCATGGAGACATGTATGACCGTGGCGATGTTGTGGAGCGTTATTGCCGAGTGACTTGTCTTTAACCCTAAATGTCGTGCATCAGACACCACATCCGAGACACCCTGCGCTACGTTGCTCATCGGTCTTGCAGGCATGCATCCACAAGCTCGAACCCGTACCCGTATCCTACGCACCTGAATCCACAACCACATCAAATTTTCCACCTGCCCAGGTCTGCAACTCAGCAGCAGATAAAAGCGCGGTGTCGGTGACTGACAGTGTGCGCGCTGTGGAATGGTCGCTCAAACGTTTCGTGTTTAGACTATGACCTTGTTCGCATTTACCACCCGGATTCCCCCATCGCTCGGCACTACCCCGCGGACATGGTTCAGGCCCGGTTCCAGTCCATATCCAAGGCGTATGATGTACTACGAGGCAAAAATGCTGTCACTGGGGAGGTATTGACGAATCGTGAACGGCACGCGGATCCAGCGCAATTTAGACCCAGAGCAGCCCCGAGGCGTCCCCATTTCGACGAGACTGTGGGCGATGAACGTTGGAAAGGGAGAGTTTTGTTTGGGGCAACAGTGCTGGTAAGTATCGTTTAAGTTGCGACGACGTGCTAGACTAGTGGCCAACAACTCTTACAGGCCATCGTTGCGTTCGTTGTGCAAACCACGGTTACTCGTCATAAAGCTATTGTTGAGATCACTCGTGGTACTCGGACAAGTTCGTCTGGACTAAAGTATTCTATGGCCGATGAAGCGTTGGCAGAACCAACCGAATCCAAAGAGTCCCGGTGATCTTACTGGCCTGTCTGCATTGCTTAATGAGTAGCAGAATAGGCATGCACCCGATTAGGTTTTAAACAATGAATAGGCGCAAAGTCGTGCCCGTTTTTGCAACCCATATGGATGTTACTGGATCCAGATCATATCATATCTCTCTCACGGGCCACGAAGCATCACGGTAACCACGCTTTAGTCTGTGCACTCATGCGCCGCGTACCCCCAGTGTTTTCCAGTCGTTAATTGAGTTCCCCGGTATGAGGGCGATGGAACTTCAGGTTTGGACACTCAGGCTATTGCATCCCCCTCGTTCAAGACATATTCAGAGATCACATAGACTTGAAGGCTCACCAGACCCCTCCCCATTTCCAGTAGAGGATGAGATACCTGTTAATGACGTTGTGGACACTGACGATCGGACCGCGTTTCCTTCTCTTGCACCATCCGTTTGTGTCATCCGGCCCGCCAATCCCGCTGCTTGGGTTGCGGACCCTGATCCTCGCATCAAAGCGGTCGGCAGGTATCAACCTGTCATCTCCGATTCGTTTACCTTGTCCGCCATTGAATTGGCAGGCAACAAGGATGGCAAACCTACTTTGCTTGGAGAGATCATGAAACAGGTCATGTCGAAATTCAAAGTCAGGGTTGAGGCTTCTACCAACGGGAGGACGCGTCAGACCACATTCCACATGAAGTCCGCGTCTCAGAAGGAGCTTGACAAGGCAAAACAGAGCCTGCTAGATCTTTTGAGTGGCGTGGTACGTCACCCGTGTCTAATACTTTTGACTTTTTAGACGCGGGGTAGTGCCTCGAATGCACCGGAACGTGAAAATAACTTGGTACGTTGTCGCAGACCACTCTTCTTACTTCCTTTATTCGAGTGGTGCTTTGCAGAATAATAGACCCTGGGAAGTCAATCTTCATGGCCTGTATGTCAACGAGGCGGTTTCGTACGTCGATGAGAGCATTCAGGTAGCTCGACAAATAGGGGACACAGAGATTCGGCTCATTGTTGGTGGGTTGGATCCCTTATAACGAGATCTATGCACGCCTCTGAACGATTTTCTAGGTAAGGGCCCACATTCCAGTGGTCGTGTCGCCAAGACCAAACCTGCCATTGAGGCCCTCTTGATGAAGTGAGTAATCACTTGCCCGGACTCTCATGTTCCTCACCGTGTTTTCAGACACAATATACCCGCACGAGTTGACCCGCACAATGTTGGTGTACTTATCGCGCAGTTGTCATAGTGATCGCGATGGCCTGGGTCGTTCCAGCGACCCATTAATGTGGTGTATGAATCCTATATCCATCCTCAAAGTTGGGTATATTCCTTGGGACGTGAGTTACTATATCTCGGACGGAGAATCACCCATGCTATGGAAGTGCTTGAAATTCGTGAGCACGGTGACATTGTACGATGTAAACTACTGTAATTTTCATGCATACCTACTAGTAATCCGGTGGAAAGAATCCCATTCTATCTGGGGACGGTAAGCAATCGGTCAAACCATGGTCAATGAAACGTCAAAAACTTTCGTATTCACCCGCAACCTTGGAGAGAGTTGAAACGAAACATCTCACAAAGTATCAACCTGTAAAGGCAATACCGTACATACGACATCGAAGTGGCACCCAACTTTAATGTCCTCGCCTTTCACTGCCCTGCCGATCGAGCTCATCCTCTCCGTCCTCTCGCTTGCAACCATTGACTAGCCTACCGCGCGCGCTCTCTTCCTCGTCTCATCCTGTGTGCGCAGCCACGTAGGGCCGACGCTCCATCACACAATTCACGGTGCACACACATCTGCAAGAAATTCGGGGGTGGAGCCAGTCTGGGTTCGGCGGCGAGAGCTCGCCGGATCTGATCGTCTCAGCGTCGAAGGCGACGCGTTTTGGCAGCGTGCGGAGGACGACTCCATTTACATGTCACACTTTGGCCGCGGGATCAATACAAATGATGCTCGATCCCACTCTTCGAATTGACCCGTTCTCAGCGGTTCGATATCAACGCAGCAAATGTATGGCGTGCCCAGACTCAACGTCCTAATGGAGGAGTGATGTATAAGTGACCCATAGGTGAGGTGGGAAAATTTAAGTTCAAAGCCCCAAGTTTTCGTTGCAAGTAGGAAAGCACGAATCGACAATTGCACAGCAACACTTCACGGGTATCTAAAGTAAGGCTATAACAGTACGTCAATCGAGGTATAGATATCGAACAGTGGCACAGCCAGCACAGAACATTTCTTGCAAGCATTTGTAACAATCTATGGGGAAGTTTGCAGGGGGTATCCTACGAATCAATAGCATCCGGGGGAAAGAAAGGAACTTGCCCATGTGAACTCGTCACTTTGTCTCGCGATAGATAGCTAGGTTGAATGGCTGTGTTGCCAGAACTCTCACCAGATAGATTATGACTCCAATCACTTGCCCAACCGGGTCTGAGATAAATGGCTGTAAGCAACACACGACAATCTGTGTTGGTACACTTACATCCGTTGGTAAGGACCAAAGTTGGTCACGACGCTCGGATGTATTGGCACAGAAACGGACCCTTCGTACGATGCACTGCTGGTCTGTCTGCGAATGGATAGATCCTGTTGTGCCGCCAGTGTTTCATCCACAGCCTTTTCGTCCAGTAGGGGAGCCAGTCGAGAATGGATTCTAGGTATTAGCGACGTTCGGTCACCGACTGCGATGTGCATGCAAGGTCTATTATAACCGGATTGTGATTGAGACGTGCCTGGCACTGACCGGTCGCGGCCACACGAAGGTAGGAGTGGGAGAGTGCTGGGGAGGGGATATCGGGTAATGTGAGGGAAATCAAAGAATTGAGGGATACGCTCTGACGGCTGAACTTGGGTATCATAGTTGAGCGTGTCGGCAAGTGTACGATAGTCAGGCGGTGGGTTCCGGTAGTCTTCAGGTGTCGTATGGCCTGGCAGAGAAGGATAGGTACGATCGTCAAACATGGAGGGATAGTGACGTGAAACGGAATCATTCTTGGGGATGCTCGGCTCATAACCATCGAGACTATGGGGGAGCGAAGAACTGAGGTCATTCCTGTTTACCCATTGTTTAGTGGACCTCTTAACATAGAAAGGGGCAGCCAACGCTGACAAGTACACCTCCGCACTCCTCCAGCGGGGTTTGACTGTTTTCAGAGCCTCGATGAAAACTGAAACTCCCTCAAGCAGCTCAGCCATGGCTAGAGCTAGAGGGGACTTGGCGTCTTCAAACTCGTCGCAATTACTTTGCTTGCGTTCTTGCCACTTCAAATCCCAAAAGTTCATGAGGAGGATTGCAGCGCAAACATGTGAACCAAAGATGAGGGTGGGGATATCTGAGTAACCGCGGGTCGTTTGAGCCTTCAAGATGCGAGAGACGCACTTGCCGGCGTTGACACAAATTGCGATACAGGGGATTGGCATGTTAGCATGTGGAGTAATGTTCATTGCAGAGTGAAGAGATGGAGGCAAGAAAGGTCGATAAATGATTATCTGCATCAGGTAGTAGGTGATATACAACGTTGTGGACTGATCTGAAAACAGCGGGTCCTCAATATGAGGTGACCAGTGTACTGAAGACGTTAACCTTGTGGGGTAAAGCCTGCAAGAAATTCGCGCTCACAATGTTTTGGGATCGAATCCACCCAGTCGATCATCGCACGATTTAGTTGTGCCAAGACCTCCTGCCACCGCGGACGCGCGGCGCTGAACAGTAATTTTGTCCTATCTAGAGCATACTTGCCAAGGATATCAGTCACAAGCTCTTTACAGAACGGGAAAACACACGATCGTTCTCATGGCATACGCCACGATCTTTGTCAACTTGAGGTATGAATTAAACGCGGCTATCTTTGATGGTTTGCCTGGGGGTTGCTGAAACGCCTTCTCTGGACTCTCTGAGTCCCAGTACTCGTCATCAACTTCTAGTGGGAACTCTGCATCGAACCTTTACAGAAGAAGGGATGAGGCAAAACGTGACCAGAGGTGGAGACTTACTCTTCCTCGCCTGAACAGCACGGTCGTCCCAGAGCAGCACACGCTATTCTATCAAGAAGGACAAGGACCCAGAATGCTCTTTTCCACAGTTCGCCTTCAGTGCTCGGTCTATTCCCGTATATTTTCTTTCGATGTGCTCCAACATCCTGCGCTTTGCGGAGGCCGGTGCTAATGAAAAGCCATGCAACCGGATGGAATGCTGTGCCTCGCAGGAACATGCCAAAGAGCTATTTAGTAAATGTTAGCAAATAATACCGGATACCTGTTGTGTTTCACTGACCGCGATGGTCTGGACTTCAAACAGACCAGCCGGATGAAAGAGGCTACGGGAACCACGGTGAACATCTGTGATTATGAGTACCCATATGCGCAACAGCCGGACAATTACACACCAACCGCTGCGTTGAAGAATCTCCAACCAGCGCGCTGCCATTTATGTTCTTCGACGGGCCTTTTGGACGGGGGGACGTCATATTTACTGTCATCGAGCACACGGATATCCTCACTCCAGCGGCTGGCAACGGCGAACACAGACAAACAGAGGCATCCAAACCACGCGTCCCTGTGCTGCAACCCTTCTTCCCACTGTCGTTCGAATGTCGGGCGGTGAAATAACGGAAGGAATGGGTTCACATTTTCAAAAAATAGCTTGATCAGGCTATTAGCGAGGTCCTGAGGCGGGAATTCTTCAGCAAGCGAAAAAGACAGATTGTCGAGCCGATCCTGAATGCCTTCAAATGCGAGTTCCCACTAACAGAGATATTAGAATAAACTAGCGGCGACATACGGAGTGAAGGACTAGAATAGGACCCGAGACTCACTGAAGGTGTAGTCCAAAATTCCGTGCGACGCAATGCCGCAGCATTGATCGGACTAGTACTATCGCGAGAGGAGCAGCTGCGTTCGTCTGCACCAATCACGCGATTGACGTGTTCATCTCTTAATTTCCGGGTAGATTCAATAAGCTTAAAACAGCTACTCTTGCCATGGAAGCGGGCTTGGTTGTCCGCCAAGGGACAGTGATCTTGGGTAAGTTCTAATCCGCGAATCGCTAAACGCTTCATTCCGCGCGAAAGGCTGAGCTCCCCGACCTCCTCACTATCTGAGGATGAATAGCCATCTGATGACAGATCTGTGTCACTCCGCGGTGTACCTACAGGACGGGGAAAGACGTTGTACTGTAGGTGTCTTGCAGACGAGCCCTTTGGTCTAGAAGATCCAGACGGTGAGTTTGACTCTTCGTGGAGCGACATGCGGGGGTAAGGTTCAGGGTCGGTCTTCCAAGAGTCTCGGATCACTGGTGGACCCAACTCCTCGGAGAAATCGGCTTCAGGACGGAGCTGTGAGTAAGGAACAGTTAAACAACGCTCTGGCTACGAAAAAACGGTGGGAATAAAATGCAGGGAAGACTGCGGAAGCCAATAAGTGTTCACGGAGGAATGGCACTAGGTAGCGAAGTAGAAGATGGCGGCGGTACTCACGCGCTTTAGGAGCGCCTCCATCTTTTCTGACCTATCCTCCAGTTTGGTGACATAGCTATGAAACGCATGTCAAAATGGTAAAATAAAGACGGACGGGTTGACCGACGCCTTTGGGGGGCCTCTAGGCTTGGAAGCCTCACTGGTGGGAGACATGAGCACGCGGGAAAGAAAGGGGCCGCGAGTACAAACACATAGGAACATGCTTTGCGGTTTTGTCTGCAGTTCGTGCAAATGTTGTCAGGCATGCGGGGACCGTCGCACTTTGTCTTTCTGCGACGGCATGCATCACACGCACGCTCAATCTTGCGCTTCTTGTGGATGGGGTCTGCAGAGAAGGGTTCGGGGTGATGCATTGAGAGCACCGATGTGGAGTCCGCGATTTCTATGAGATTGGTGGTATAAAGGCTGTAGGGGTGCATCACGGAACAGGACCGTGGCCAGGGTGTGGTATCGAGAGCGTGCTGGAGATCAAGACACCTCGCCCGTCCGGCCCGAGAGATCCCACTCAGGCGCTGACTCATGAGAGCCTGTTTACCAAGATTTCCCATCATGAGACCGCTCCTCCGTCTGCGGGCCTTCCATCGACCCGCCCCGCCCCCGCTCCCCCGCCCACAGCAGCGCGAGTTCGAGGACCTCCAGCGCGCCGCACAAACACCCCGCGCAGAGGCAGAGGCAGAGCTCGCACTCCACCCCGACGCCCGAAAACCACTCAAGCCAGACTTTGAGGGCGACGTCAACCCTCGGACAGGCGAGCGCGGCGGACCAAAGACAGAGCCGGTTGCAAAGTGGGTCGACGAAGATGGTGGCGACTGGAGCTTCAAAGGACGAGTTTCCGACTTTTAAATCAGGTCCCGCGAGTTCGTCGCGTTTCCCTACTCACGCGATAAACATACTCAAAGGTGGCCCAGTACATTGCAGACATGTTGCATCATCAGTATTGGACAAGAATGTTACACATACACCGTGAAAGTAAATTAGATGCGACTTTTTTCACCCTTTAAAGGTCGGACGTGGCTCATCGCCTGATTCCGCGCGCTGCAGGCACGCCGCGACCACGACGAGCTGTGAAGAGAGATCGTCAGTATCTTCCGAGTACACACTTTGATCGTCGTAATCACCGTTTGCTGCAAGGAAGACATCATAAACGTGTGACCGGTAAATAACAAGAATTGGAGCAACGAACCTCGCATAATGGTAGCACGTCCACGCGCTGTGCCAATACCGCGTCCCCGCATCGCGTTCGGACCAACACGCTTGAACCTGCCGTGCCTCAGTCATGGAGTAGTGAGGCGGCGAACGCGAACCCACATTGGAGCATTCTGCAACATATCTGGCACGATAAAGAACCTAACCATGCTTCCCCTGATGTAGACTTGATCCAGCTGGGACACGCGCCCATCGCGTCCGGTTACAGTGATATCCTTCAATGATATGTTGAGATTGTCCTCGGCTGGAGGGCCATGGGTTGATCAGAGCAGTCGTGCGATACGTCCGAAATATATCACCTTCTGCGAGTTTTCCGCGATAAAGCTGCCCAGTCTTGAGCTCCACGGTCACGACGTGGCCAAGAGACTCGTGTAATAGCTTGACGGGAACACCAAGGCCAGCCGTCGTCATTGTTTTAGGGAGATGGTGGTGACTGCAAGTGTAGAGTTTGCGTGTGTTTGTCCACTAGCTCGAATCGATAATCGTTATTTCGGGTCCTATTACAATGTTACTCTGAACCACAACCTCGGTCGTGCAGCGTTCTTCATCGCTGGGCCGCCGTTTTCTCGCTCCTTTTCACCCAGGTAGATCCCATTCTCACATACAGAGCCGCTAATCTCGAGTCCTGACAGCGTGGCTTCTGTGACACTCTGACACCGATCGACCACGATGTCAATTCGCGAAAGGCGTTCGGCATCGCTACTGTCTT
Organism: Tylopilus cf. pallidocervicolor; assembly: GCA_038093935.1. Classification (NCBI taxonomy): domain Eukaryota; kingdom Fungi; phylum Basidiomycota; class Agaricomycetes; order Boletales; family Boletaceae; genus Tylopilus; species Tylopilus cf. pallidocervicolor. Next base: position 54,529 of record JBBPTE010000011.1, on the reverse strand, counting down.
TGTCGGACACAGTCGGAGAGGTCCCGCCAAACGGCCCACTCAGTGGCCCATCCTCTGTGGATTGGCGAAGGCAGCGTCTCCTTCGCATCGGGAGTGCCGTTGCACTTGGACCGTCCCGTCATCGGGACACCGCTGGAGCCGAAGAAACGACCTCATTAGGAAATTCCTTTGATCACGCGAGCTATGGAACAATGCGACCGCCTCTCGGGTTGCGTTCATTCAGCACCATTGGCCATCGCAATCTTCCTCGGCTACCGAGCCTTCCCATACCACGTGGTGTGCACTCAGGACCTCCGACACCAACACGTTCCCCAACTTCCGTGCGGGCGACCCTCACTCGCCGTCTCTCTCTCCCTCACAGGCGTATCTCTGCCTACGACGCTCCCCTTGTCCGCTCCAAATCTTCCGGCTCTGATGACGACATCAATGTTCGAATCAATGGGTTCCGCGTCTGGTATTCCTCTTTTTCCTCCATCGACTGGCTGCATGATACCATCAAAGACTCGGTCCGTTTCACTAGATTAAGACGCGGGAAGTCACTTCGTTCCCATCTTCGCCTCGCGTTTGACAAAAGTCTCGGGTGGATTATCGTCACCATTGTTGGCTTTTTAACTGCTGTTGTCGCTTTCCTCGTCGTGCGATCAGAGCAATGGTTTTTTGATGCAAAATACGGATATTGTACTGCTGGATGGTGGAAGGCCAAACAATTTTGTTGCCCTGGTATTCATGACCTGCGTTCGTCAAATACCAAGTGCACTAACTGGGTAGACTGGTCATCGTGGGTGGATCGTAGAGCTGCTGAAAATGACTCTGTGGAGTATATTAGCTATACCTTTATTGCGGTGTGTTTTTTTTAAAATTTTCCTATGAGCATTTATCTGTCTCTGATATCAACTACTTTCGCCTTGTCAGGTCTTGTGGGCGACGGCATCATCTCTTCTTACCATATACTTGACTGCGTCAACCTCGTTCACCACTCGCAAAGATTCCGGGGTTTTATCTCCACAGTTTAATAATATGAATGACAATACGAATGGCAAGCATCATATCCCTCCAATGAGGCGTCAGACACTGTATTACGTATGTCCAAGAGTCCCCTGGGTAGTCTGGACCATTTTAACTTGCACAAGGCCGCCGGAAGTGGGATCCCGGAAATTAAAACAATCCTTTCAGGTGTTTATTCTATCGACATACTTATGCATCGACGCTTATGGTGATACCTCACAGGCTTTGTAATTCATGGATATCTCGGTGGGCGCACTCTGTTTACGAAGTCTGTCGGTTTGGCACTCTCAGTTGGTTCGGGCTTATCGCTAGGTTAGTCTTCCCCTGTCGCGCTCCCTGATGCTTTCCCGCTGACTTGCTGTC
>JBBPTE010000010.1:80125-90340 GCA_038093935.1 Tylopilus cf. pallidocervicolor | reverse complement strand
CCACAACTCTTCCTTCGAACCGCCGACATCACCACATCACTGACCTTCCCGCCCGACACTCCGGACGCGGAAGACAAAATGGTCTGTCGCGTTTCGATATGCATGGTATCATATTGACTTGTACGTCAGGTCATGCCTGGCGACAATGTGGAAATGATTTGCACGCTCCACACGGACGTTGCTGCAGAGGTTGGTTCTCGGTACGTTTCAAATTTTAGTCTCAATGGGACACTCTGACCAACCTACGTACACAGGTTCACACTTCGCGAGGGCAACAAAACCGGTGAGTACTGCGCGCTTGCGACCGAGAACGGGGTTGATGTGAATACACTCAGTTGGTACTGGTATCATCACCAAGATCCTGGAACATGCATAGGAGACGGATATACGAAGACGATATAATTTACTGCTATCATTTTATGTAGTCGCGCAATCTCCTCTCAGCATTCACGTAGACATTCATTACTATGGCACACCTCCAGTCGAAACAAGGATATCTGATGTTCCTACCTAAGCAGGCACCCACGATAGCAATGTCCTTTCGGGAAGAGTTCCAGTGATTAGTTCCGACTGAAGTTGAAAGTACATGGTTTTCGAAAGTCTACGAAGATGGTTCGTACTTGTACTTTTCCCCTCGAGCTTCCATTCTCTCCTTGGCCTCTTTCAGTGCCCACGTTTGTATGCTGGAATGATTCAGTTAATGCCCGTGTAACAAGAAAGTAGGGGTGCACCTCGTATCCGGCTTGTAGTAGAGCAATACGGCAGCCAAAGCCATCGACCCGAACATTCCAAAGTACCAGATGTTTTCCCATTCCTCTTTGACCCGCTTCTGGCCGGGCGGTAGTGGCTAGGACGTGTGTCGGTTCAGTGTTGCATGCGAGCGGAGGACCAATACCTTTTCGCCGAACAACCAGCCTGTGGGTTCGTTGTAGTGGGGTGCACCGTGTGATGCACAACGCCGACCGAGAGCGTGCCGGGGTATTGACGTGAACGCCCGCAAAGATGGTGGCAGCATGAGTGGTATAGGTAGACCTTGTTGTCGTCGACTGGCCCTCGTCCGACCACCAGCGAGGTAAACAAGTATAAATACGATAGTCGACTACGGTATACGTCGAGACAAGATGGCATAGTCACATTCACCCTCTGTCCCGTCTTCCACGACGCTGGAAAAGCCCGGCGACATCTCGTCCAGAGTGAATCTGCACTCCGTATCAGTCCACTTATTTGCTGTCGGATGTGATCAACATACCCTACCGACTTGTAAAATGACATTGCCGCACCGTTTGCTACAGAGACATCAGCGACAGCATGACCGGAAAAAACTTAGGGGGACCTTTGAAAACAGTGAGCATGATCTTTGTCATGCCCCATTGCAGGCCGATTTCAGTGAGTGTTTGAACCAACAACCTCCCGAGACCAAATCGTCTAGACGCCTTGGATACCTGGAGTTCATAGCTCATGCACGGCATCAAAGCGACCAGCAAACAGAAAAGTGAGCCACGACCTACCAGTAGACCACGTCTTGACGATCTTCCCGCTCAAAACGAAATATGGAATAGGCGATGATATCCGAACTCGTGAGGTCCGAGACATTGCGTGCCATCACAAATCGGCTCAGGGAATGAAATACCTCTCTCCTCTTTTTGTGAGGGTCCCACCCAAAGGAAGAGGAAAGGTATCTGGGATGGCGGTAGTGGACAGGGTAGAGAGTAGCGTTCTCAGCCAAGACCTACAGTGCACGCATGTTCTCCTCCAGCAATCGCCAGATCTGGTCACGCTCGTCGTCGCATACGTCGGCCGTGGCTTTGACAGAGAACGAAAAGCTGAGGAGCCTTTGCGCGTCACGACACGGTGGGGAGAGGAGGGTGACTTACTTTTTGTTACATATCACGCGAGTTGGGGGGACAGAGACCGCGAGAGCGTCTGCAGTCGCCTAGAACTCAGACCGTTGAACGACGAAAGTGGGGTGAAACGGAAAACCTTGTTGGCTCTGCGGGTGGCAGCGCTGGAGGGCATCGTCAAACGGACGTGGGTTGCTTTGGCATCCTATTTCCACGCACCTCGCATCGTATTAACATGAAGCTCGACGCAACCGATCTGAGGTATGTCACCTCGGACGAGTTCAGAGTGCTAACTGCGGTGCGCTACGTCCAACTCGGCCGACCCACACGCGCTGATACTGTGTCAAAGGTCGAGGTTGGCTCCAAAAACCACGAGGTCGTGCCAACCCCCCTCATCGTCCAGATCTCCGGTCTGCGTCATGGCGGCGTCAACAAAATCGTGGGGTCTCTCGCTAAACGTAACTTGGTCGCCCGGGTTCAGAATTCCAAATGTCAGCACACGCGTTCCTACTCACCCCGAAACGTTATGACTGACTTGGCGCAGACGATGGATACAGATTGACGTATGGGGGCTACGACTACTTGGCGATGCGTGCACTCTCGAAGCGAGATTCAATGTATTCGATTGGAAATCAGATCGGCGTTGGGAAGGAAGCTGGTAAGTGCGGGGCAACCACATTCTGGTCCCTGCCGGTCTAGCTTCGCCTCGTCTTTCATCTCACAGATTACACGCCATTCTACAGACGTGTACATCGTGGCCGATGGTGAGGGTAACGAGATGGTGTTGAAACTTCATCGGTGAGTGGGTGCTTGCGTGCCGGTCATGGGCGAACCAGACAGGACTCGATCAGCCTAGGTCGAATATCATTCCGTGCCATAAAGGAGAAGCGGGATTACTTGGGCAAGCGCAAATCTGCGTCGTGGATGTACATGTCCCGCCTTGCTGCACAAAAAGAATGGGCTTTCATGAAGGTGAGTTGGTTAGGGGCCAGTGGGCACGAGGTGGCCAACGAGCACTATAATCCTGCAGATCCTCCACGAACACCAGTTCCCCGTCCCACGGCCTATCGACCAAGCACGCCACTGCATCCTCATGGAGGCTGTTGATGCGTATCCACTGTAAGTCGACTCAGGGACTCACGACATCCTTGTGACTCGACGCAATCCATCGCACAGGCGGCAGATTTCCGATATTCCATCACCTGGGAAATTATACTCGACGCTGATGGACATTATTGTGCGTTTTGCGAGGGCAGGGTTAATCCACGGCGATTACAACGAGTTCAACATCCTCATTCGTCGGGAAAGTGGTGATCCAGTGGTTATTGATTTCCCACAGATGGTAAGCACATCACATGAAAACGCGGAATGGTGGGCATGTGTCTTGGCGATCGTCGGCAACGTGATCGACGATGGTGTAAACTAGGTATTTCAACCGGGATGTAGAATGCATTCAAAGGTTCTTCAAGCGACGGTTCAAATACGAGAGCGCGTTGTATCCTCGGTTCAACGCGATCAAACCGAATAACGATAAAGAAGGCGGAGAGTTCCGGCTGGATGTCGTGGTGGCTGCGAGCGGATTTACGAAAAAGGATCAGAAAATTCTGGAGGAGGTAGGCTTCTTCCGCTGCGTTCTACACCGTCTGATTACGTTTGGAGTACATGGAAACTGTGACGGGCGAAGAATACAGAGAGAATGAGAAAGACACTGACACCGAAGAAGGAGGTGTTGATGCGGGCGATGAGGAAGATGAAGTGATCGCAAGTGAGGAAGAGAGCGGAGATGAGGACGAGGATACGGAAGGCAGGCCAAGAGAAAGAGACGGAGACGGAGAGAGAGACGAGGTGCATGCTGGTGACGACCGTGGCCCGGGGTCAGCAGGCGCCGCTGGTCTCGAACGAGAAGGCAGCCCGCCTTCTCGACCGTCTACGTCATTTTCTCGGCTGTCCCGTTCCCCGCCGCGTTCGCGCTCGCCTTCTCCTGACACCCTCGCGAAGATGACGGCGGCACTCACGCTGCGGGCGGCAGACATACGAGACAGAGTCGCCACCGATCTTGCGAGGCGTCGACGACAGCAGAAGAAATACCACACCAAACGTGGGACGGGACGGCCGCAGGGGAGTAAAGCAAAGCAAGATCGACGCGTGAAGCTAGACAGGGGTGGGATTTGGGACTGAGAATTGTTACGACGGGCTTCGGAGTGGCAGACGCGACGGAGGAACGTTGGCAAGGGCAGGGCTGTTGCCCTTGTAGAAAAATTATGTACTAAATGCGACCGTACGATTGAATATGCCATGCGCTATGCGTCACCGAGAGTATACTATGATGTTACAAATTACGGTATGATTTTTCGAAAACACAACCGATCGATTGACGATTACGAATGGCGGAAGTAATTATGACCGGCATGAACGCCCATGCCCATGCCGGAGACGTCGACAGAGTGTCTGCGTACGTCTGCCTCGAGGGCCAATGCAGATGGTGCAGAGGGATGAGAAAGTGATGCTTTGGAGGGATTATGGGTGCCGAGGAGCTTTCTGAGATTGGTGTTCTGTCGTGTGATCAGGCGGGCGATCGAGGCAGCACGGAGGCGATACATACCGAGCGTTCGAGCTCCAAGAGCTTCAACTTGAGATGGGTTGCGTCGTGCTGCAGACCGGCGACCATGCTCTGGGGGGCCATGAGCCAAAAGGTGTGTGGAACGAAAGGCAAGTTACCTTTGCTGTCTTTGAGTTGAGGCCACGATAGGGCTCGAGGCGCTCAAAGGGGATCGGATAGAGACCGATGCTGAGTAGTTGGTTGTGGAGGCGGTCGATGTGGGCCTCGAGGGAGGCGATGTATATCGTGCGCCTGTGGGGTGCACCCATGGTTGATCTGGAGAGGGGCGTCTGAACACGGGGCGGAGAGGAGAGACGGTCTATACGGACAATTCCTGTGGGGAGAAGAGTTGTTTCTCGAGGACGTGGTTCCATATTTTCCGACGCTTTGATCCGTCCTTCTTTGCGTAGAGACGGGCATACGGATGGGCGATGGTGATCCTGGTGGCTGCGCGGGTGGTGTCGCGGGGGGGGTGCTGTGCGGAGGGGGGCGGGAGGGATATGCCGTCGTCGGGGAAGGCGAGGGTCGCGTTCTTGTGGTCGCTGTGCGCGGAGGTGGAGGAGGCGTAGGACGGGGGCGTGCCGTAGTAGGACGGGGGTGGATCGGAGTGGTAGGGGGGAAGGGGGAAGTCGAGGAACTGGGCCATCGCTGTCGTGGATCGGACGTGCGCATGGATTAAATACCTGCATATATGTCCAGAAAAGGAAACAGGCAGGGTAGATCGGCGGACGTGTTGCAGGGTTGCTCGATGCGGAAGTTGATCGCGTCAGGATCGGAATGAAAATCAACTCCGCGACGTGTGCGGTACACAGCCCGCATCTGGACCCCTGTCGGCGTGTCCGTCCCGATTCGGACATGCACATGCCCGCTCGTCCTCGGATGCCCGGAAACGACCCGCTTATAACACGTCCCTGCCAGCGCACGTCCACCCAATGTTGCCCGCGTACAACTTTGGCCCCAGCAACGCCGATCTCGTCGATCCCTACAGCGACCTCAACTACACCTACACCGATGCCCCTCTCCACCTCAGACACCCCCGCCCCCTCACCCCCGTACAGGACACGGACCTCTCCTACACCCCCATCTCACAGCACCTCGTCTACCCAACCGCCCGTCGCGTAGCTCCCAGCCCTCCCGCCATGCTCGACTACTACGCCCCCGCCTCCCAGCAGCTCTTCCCCACACCCTCGGAGCTGCTCTCAAACATCAGCCACAGACACCAGTCTTGTCTGCGCGATCCCGATCCCCCCGCGTTCATCCAGCCCTCCCCTCCCCCCCCTCAGACAAACAAACAACAGTCCCCAGATCCCGGCGTCCCTCCCCCACCGCCCAACAACGCCGTCAATAAAACAGAGAGTCAGCGCAAGGCACGACAGCGCGCAATCGCAGAAGAAATAGGATTCACTCCCACAGACCCGTAGGTATTCCTCTCCCCTTGTCGTTCTCGCGTCGTCACCTCTCGGCGCAAGGGATACCATCTCGTCACACGAGAAGAAGCGCCACTATCTCGAGTGTCTGGAACAATACGTCCTTTACCTTCACGAGCAGCTCCGGCTCGTGCACACTGCACCCCTAGCCCTGGAACGTGTCTCAACGTACCGCGGGTTGTCCTCGCGCAGCATACGCACCCTCCTCGTGCACATGCAGAACACCAACAAGACTCTGCACGAGGGCACCCTTGTCGAGGAACAAGTGGTAAGCACGGCATGCTTCCCTGATAACGCGTCGCGATCCACCTCTCCTAGTTTCTCGATTTATCCGCCCAGGTCATGGCTGCACACAACGCCGGCCTTCCCCTCAGGCGCCATTCCGTGGACATCGCCGGCATGTCGAGAAATTCGGGTTACAGTCCCAGTTTGTCCGCTTTCGACCCAGTTTCGTTGCTCCCGCCCGACGATATGACAACCTCTGCGAGCCCGTCCTCAGCAGACGGAAGCCTAGATACCTCGACGGACCTCGCGACGCAACGGTTTCTCTTTCCCAGCGCAACGGATGGGATGTGAATCTCAGCGCGGAGACACGATTTCTCAGATTATCTGACAACCCCTTGGACGAACCATAGACCGTTTTGGTGTTTTTCTTCTTCTGTTGGGTAACAATATCCCTGCCCTTGTTTGCGCATGTGTACATATTTCTATACGCTACCCGCTTGGACCACGACGGATCGGCGGACATGGGAGCAATCGACAAGTCGGTGGCATGACCCTCCGCAATGGTGTCCGGCCAACGTCTCATCGTGTGCACTAGCCTGGAGTGGTATGCGTCGCACCATGCTGGGAAATAGTATGATCGTCGGAATACCAGGGCAACCTGTCAGTTAAATAAATCATTTCTGGCAACCCACCTACCGCGACGACGTTGTATACAACGCCAGCATTGCAACACATGTTGGACAGTTGGACAGCCTTGAAGCCCGATTGCATGACGCCTTGGAAGGGTCGTGATCCCAGGGTATTCGTGCGCGCGGAACATGGCCGCCCAGGACCCATTGCCAGTGTTCCCATGCCAGGCATGCACAGTATATGAGTGGCGAAGCCGGACCAGAGAAGCAGATCGGAGATGGAAGGAACGACGAGCATCGCGAAGCATTTTCTGAACACGCGCCAGAAAAGGGAAAATCGTCCCCACTGCATGCTGTCCCACGCAGCCCACACTGATAGCAGCAGGCCAGCGTAGGACAAGCATGCGAGCCACCGGTTGCCCAACGGCTATGCCTCTGCTCTGCCAGGTAGTTGCAACTCGACCGCGTACCAGAGTAATAAATCGCACAAAGCCAACGCACGTTTTTAGGACAGCCCTCTTACTAATCCAATCCATCAGACACCTCGTCGATTCTCCAGTCGTTGGGCCAACCGGAGCACGCCACATCCGTGCCGGTCAATAGCAAGGCCCATTCCGAGGGGAAACCGTCATGGCCGGGAATTACTAGTCAACCGCAATATGACCTTGTCGGGTGCGCAGTGAGAATCACCAATAAGACCTGAATACGCACCTATCACCCGGCGGGATGCCAAAGGCGCGCGTCGCAGATGGAGACGTTAATCTCTAATGAGCAGACGAGCCGGCTTCGTACGGTTTTCCTCGGAGCGTGCGAGCGATAGCGTCTGTAAATTCGAGATCGGCCGCGGCGATAGCTGGCATGCGACGAGCCGCTACGCCTTCCATGACAGCATGCTGGGAGGATGCTCCTCCTAGACGCCGTCCCTCATATGACCAGGTGAATAGAAATAGAGATCCACAGACCTGGATGCTCGTCGAGATTGACAGGTGTCATGGAAGCCCGACTGAGATTCCTAGATTCATCGTCCTTGGGCAGATCTTCCGACACTTCGATTTCGATCCCATCTGTCAGCTATCGATCGTCTCCAACAATATTAATCAACGTATCACCTCTTTGTCAACGTCTTCCGAGCAACCTTAAAATCGAATCGTCGGGTGCCAATACACCGGCGTGGTGCTGTCGCAAGGTGACCACCGACGCCGTGTGCGCTTTGCGAATCCATCCACCCCGACGCGCCACCGGAGTTGCGGACTGTACAAACATCCCCGGAAGACAAGTCACTCGTGAGGTTGGATACAAAGGAAAAGCATCACGTATAGTTTCGTACTCGCCGGCTCTCATTGACGTGTGGCAGGCAACGTCCCATTGGACAGAGGTTGCCATGCATCAGGCATGGCAGCGGACCTGCTATTCACAGAGCTACAGAACCATCAATACGCCATTTAGTACATATAGAGAGGGGGCGACGCATAGTTTTCCCTACGTCGCACATGAGTTAGCAAGATGGCGAATCAGCGGAGAAATCCTCACAGTTATCCCCATGTTCACTGATTGGAGTCGTCCATGGGCGCAAATTTATGTTTGCCCAAAAGCTTCACTTCCGTCATCCCCTTGCCGCTCCCTGTCACGCCAACTGGGATTCATGCCACGTAAGAGTCCGTGCATATCTCAGGTCAAGCAATGCGAACGACACGTACCTTTGCCCAGTGGGTTGTCGGGCGTCTTGAATATACTCGTGCCAGCCACACCAGCAATGTGCACGCCCTTCTTCTCCGACTTTTTAGCAAACTTTTGCCACACCGCTTGCTTAGCGAGCTGTTCCTTGGCCTTGGCTGCTCTCGCCTCCACCTTCTTCTCGTTCTTTTTCTTCTTCCGCTCCTTTTCTTCCTCTTCCACTTTCGTGAGTTTCCGTTTGTTTGACACCGCGGGCGTCTTTTCTTGATAGTTGGCAGGGAGTGGTTTGATCTCTGAGCCCTTGACCAGCTCGGTGGTGTTGTAGCCTCGAAATACGATGCTGTAAACGGGATTCTCTGCTGAACCACCAACACTAGTTATTCGAGCAGGGTAGAAACTACCATCTCCCGAATACTTGGCTAGACACTCATTTCCTGCGGCCCATGTGAATGCGGGGATCGACGTGGTTGATTTTCGCGATGGGCCCACACGAGAAGACGAAGCTGCCTCGGCTTGTGAAATGGCTTCTTGGGCGAGGGTGATGAGTTCCCGGAGTTCTGATTGAAGAGAGGAAAGCTCTGTATTGTCAGGATCTCCTTGCAGTGCAAGCTCGACCTGCGAGAGCTGGACTTGATACGTTTCGAGATCAGCCTTGTCCATTGCGTGTGGGGGAAGATGGGGTTTGTCGTGTTACGGGTAATTCCACTCCCAGGGTTCCGTAAAAGGTAATCACCGTAAAGTACACTGGCCATAATCAAAGTCTCGTCTACTCCTGGATCTCCTGATAAGGTGGTAGCTCCTCTACATCCTTGTCTCCTGCCGTGTTGCTAGCTGCACTTGCTCCACCTGCAAGGACGCGTTCCCTCTCCTCCCTTTCCAGCCGTTTCTTCTCTTCTTCAGCCGAGACGTGTCTGTTGTCAGCCTCGTTACCAGCCGCCGGTACACGGTCTCCTTCCCCTTGCTCGGGGGATTGCTTCACCTCTTCAGCATTCTCAACCTTGGGAGCGGGGGTCGTGCCGTACAGATCCTCTGAAGGTGACTCGGCAGCACCGCTTAGCGAGGTGTCCCGCACTGCCGCAGAGACAGGCTGCACCGGCACCGGTGGAGCGCTCTGATCGGAGTGAGCTGGCGACTGAGTGGACGGAGGAGTACTCTGGACCTCTTTCGTAGTTGCAGGGGGTTCAGAGATTGGTGGCGTCACGGAAAGACCGGGGTGTGATTCGTGTTCACCTGAAGGGGTCGCTAATTCTGAAGCATGACTCTCGCCAAAGGAACGGGTGTCTGATCGTGAAAGATCGGCTCCGGTTTGCAAATTAAGATCCACCTGGCTGGGTTTGTAGTTGTCCAATGCATGCTGAAGAGATGCCCGAGCGGCAGCTGTGACCTCTGCACCCGCGTACGGATTCGCGGCGGTGGGGGGCAAGGATGGTAAAGCCCCAATGATGGGGTTCGCGGCTTGCGAAACGAGAACCAACTTCTCTGCGTACTATACAAGGATAAGTGACCCGCCACGATATCTCGACCAGGATACTCGCCTCCTGGATGGCCTCCCATTTCTTTTGCTCGCTTTCTCGAACGGCTTTCCGCTTCAACAACTCAATTTCTTTCTCAGCTTGCTCGTCGTTGTTTTCTGCACGCGCCAGCTGTTCTTTAAGCTCCGCGAGGCGTCGCTCTGCGCCCTTCTCCTGATTATGCTCGATACGCACGATCTGATTGCGTAGTCCGGCGCGGATGTTGCGTTTCGGCGCAATGGCAGCTTCTGCAGCACGCAGCGCTTTCATCGGAGCCCTGGCACTGTCTAGTTTGCCGGCCAAAGACGT
>JBBPTE010000010.1:5386-43617 GCA_038093935.1 Tylopilus cf. pallidocervicolor | reverse complement strand
CTTGAGTCCTCCATGTTTGTAGCTACATTCCGCTCTAGAACCTCCGCCCCTGCATTGCGAGCCATGTCCACACACGCAGCACATTCCAAGGGTCTTCCTACTGTCTTGGAGAAACGTCCAGATGATGTGGTCATCACATTCGCAAAACGTACCGCGATGGGCAAGCACCGAAAGGGCCAATTCAAAGACTCTCCCGTTGATGAGATGATGCAAGCACTCTTCAAGGTGCGTTCAAAGGTCTGCACCCACAACGGGATACGTATCGCTTCCTGCAGGCAACTATCAAAGAGACAGGGCTCGACCCCCGTAAAATAGAGGACATATGTGTCGGTAGGTAGCATCATTTCGAGGTTCAAGGGTGTCTGGGTAGACAGGTTGCCAGGAACTTGTCATCCACCTTCACCCGCCTATGCCGCCCGCGCGGCTGCTTTGGCTGCTGGTATACCCCATGAAGTGTCTGTATCAACAGTGAATAGATTATGCTCTTCCGGTCTTATGGCTATTCGGAACATCGCCCACGCGATCAAGTCCAAGGAAATATCGCTCGGTGTGGCCGTTGGCGTCGAGAACATGACACTCAAGTGAGTGTCACCTCAAACAGTTGATCCACTCTCACACAATAGACCGCTAGCGCTCGCCCAACACCTATCATTGCCGAGGCAGTCGACAACAATCCACAAGCACGCGATTGTATTCAGGTATGAAATTAGAGCCTTATTCTTTTATTCATATTGAAATTACCCAATCCAGCCTATGGGTTGGACTGCTGAAATGGTCGCACAGACATACAAGGTATCGCGCAGAAAGCAGGACAAGTATGCGCTGATTTCGCACACCAGGGCCAGCGAGGTACCTCTCCCATCATGTTGAAGGTGATTCACTGAGCTCTTGCAGGCTCTCGTGAAAGGTATATTTGCAGAGGAGATCATTCCAATCGAAATACGTGGATCTGTCATCTCTGTAGACGACACTATCCGTCCCGGGGTGACTATGGAATCTCTTACTGCGTTGAAACCCGTATTTCCCGATTGGGGCGATAAGACGACCACAGCAGGTAATGCCAGTGGTATTGGTGACGGTGCCGCGCTGTGTATCCTCACGACAAGGGAAAGAGCAAAAGCTGAGGGCATGGAGATCTTAGCGAAATGGATCGGATGTACAGTCGTTGGTACGTAACTTTGGAGCTTGGCATGTTTGCTGTCGCAGCCTGAACGTATGCATAAGGTGTCGAGCCAAAGTACATGGGTGTCGGTCCTATTGCGGCTATTCCCAAAGTCCTATCCCAGTTCGGCCTTTCGAAAGACGATGTTGACGTCTACGAGGTACGAAGCCTCCTCTCATTTTCGAAAGGTGCTCACTGCGGATCTGCGCAGATAAATGAGGCGTTCGCATCGCAGTTCGCGTATTGCGTGGAAGAGCTTGGAATCCCAATGAACAAGATCAATCCAAAGTATGGTTTTTGTATTCGTTTATCGGCATGTGTCTGATTAGTCCTCGCAGTGGTGGTGCGATCGCTGTGACGCATCCTCTCGGCATGAGTGAGTCCGTACTAACTCTCACAAATGAGATTCACTCAATCCTCGTACAGCTGGTGCACGTCAGGTAGTAACCGGACTGGCTGAGCTCCGCAGAAGGAACGAGAAAATACTTTGCACGAGCATGTGTGTTGGCAGCGGGATGGGCGCTGCGGGCATTTTTATGAACGAGGCGCAACCACTTCACTCAGCCAAACTTTGATTATATTTTTTAATCCGTGCTATGATATCCACAAGATACGTTACGACTGCCCACCGTTGGCCCTCAGTGCAGCATCGACGATTTCCGTCATCGCTGTGACACCTTCCTCTTCTAGTGTACGTCCTACTAGCTGTAAGCCGACAGGAGCATCTCGGAACACTTCAGGTTCGTCTAGTAAATCCGTCAGTAAGACAGAACAGGTGTAGAAGCTGACACATACACATCTTATAAATTGCTTGGTCAACGGCGTCAATAAAACTCTCGCGAGACTGCTTTACATCGACGGAAGGATCAACAGTGGTCACAGGGAAAATTGACGCAGTATAGTCAAGTGCATTCCACACTGTGGTATAATGAGTGTAACTGGCAGCCGCATTTACTGGTGAGAAAATAAATTTCCTAGGCAGTAACACGAACCTAAATTGCCCATGAGGGGGCGCTACAATAGGGGTGGGGGGACAGATAATAGCGTCTACAGGCCGCCCCGTTCCCGTCCTTGCATTGGTATTGTTCCAGTGATCCAGGTACGCAGCACGGAGATCCCTCTTCTCTTTCTGAATTTGCCATAGCTGGTACGCAGTGAGACCACCTCTCCGCAGGCTAGATTGAAAAGAGAGGACAGTCGCTTCGTTGTCGTCCGGAGCCATGGTGGAGATAACTGGCTCCCCGCTCGCTGAGGTGGTCACCATGTAATCTTCCGTGGACCCAGCATTCCATATGTCCAACTGAAAGTAAACAGCACGGGGTGTCACATTTCGATAAGAGCGGCATATCAACATCACGTACCGTTAGATCACCGAGCCTCTTGTGTTCGAATGGGTACCATGGAATAACTACACAATACATCAAAGACATTATGTACAACCTGCAAGAGGTTTAGCGTACCATTGTGGCCAGCTTTGATAAGCGCTGCTTGAACCTGCTTCAGCGCTCTTGTAATTGGGGGATGCGGGACGCAGCCACCGTCATCCCACATGATCGCAAAGCACAGCTTCCGACCACCGTCACGATCTTTGAGCTGATATTCATCCTCGTCCCATTTCTTTCGCACCGCTAATGGGTCCTTGAGCCAGGGTTCAGCCTTTATGACTGCCTCCATGAAAATCTTCAGCCCCGAGATGCTGTTGGTGATGGGGCCAAAGACGGATAACACAGAATCCTGTCCTTCAAGGGAATTTACCGCTCCGCCATAAGGGACACGACCATAGGAAGGTCTTGGTCCGTATACGCCACAGAATGTGGCAGGAATTCGTATTGAGCTGGAAACAGATCAGTCTACGATTTGTTAATGCTCAAGAAGCACGTGCCCTCCAATGTCGGAACCGACACCTATCAGACTCCCTTTCAAAGCAACCAAGGCACCCTCACCGCCAGAGGAACCCCCTGAAGTCAACGAACGATTATAAGGATTGGTCGTCCTGCCAAAAATGTTATTGAATGTTTCGGGCCACTGGGTCATATGAACAAGCATTATATATCAGATGTCTGGACAGAAACGTACCATCAATGTCTGTGGTACATTCGTCCTAACGAATAGAACAGCCCCAAGGTCTTCCAGAATGTCAACAAGGACAGCATTACTGTCTGCATATTTTCCAATCCAGGATATGTAACCCATCGTTGTCTCTAATCCTTTGATGCATAGCTGATCCTTCAAGGATATTGGAAGCCCATGCAGTGGACCGACAACCTTTCCGGTCTTCTTCAACGCATCGTCTAATTCAGCAGCGCGAGCAAGAGCACGTTCCACGAATATTTCGGTCAAGCAGTTCACCTGTCCTTCGTCAGTCATGGCGACAAACGATCGCAGCAGAATTTACCAATTGCTGAGCGATGATAGCCCGTTTGTAGAATGCAGTCGTGACATTGACGGCGGACCATTCACCGTCTGCAAGCTTTTTCAGCAAGATATCGACGTCCTCATTAGTGATCGCGAGTTCCTGTGGCGTCAATAGACTGCACGTCTCAGGAAAGCCTATCACATTGAGCATAGTTTCTGGTGGGGGAGTGATCAACCACTCTTGGGGAATCGCCTTCTGTTGGCGGCGTTTCTTGTCGGCAGCGAGATCAGACCACGATGGCATGAGGTGATGAAGCGAGGGTAGAAGCGCGGAGCGGGTATCATAGCAGAAATATATACAGAGCGGCTGGGAACGTTATTCTGATTGAAGTCATAGCACATGTGGGTACATCATGAGGTCCAATGGTAAGGTCTCTAAGTAGAGCTTGGACGAATAACTGCAGACTCTGAGAAAGAGATGTCAGTCGCGTGAAAGAAAGGATCGATGAATGACGAGAATCAGAGAGTCAATAATGTCAGTGATACAGAGACCATTTGAAACTGTATCAAGTCGACTAAGAGGTGCCAGTGGTGGTTGATTATACAACACTCATCACAAGTGCGGGCAATGTTACTCGACAACAAAAGAACAAATAAAACTTACCTGGATGAAATCCTTGTTGGAAAAAGCAGAACATGCGAGGATACATAGCAAACTTTTAAGGCGGCGACCCAACAATGTGCTGACTAAGCGCTGGTCAAGGTGTACATGTACAGTATCTACAGAGGTACAGACGGCCAATATAGTGAGCGGATTACATGTAAGGCATCTGTTCATTTTGTTGCGAGGACGTGAAGTTTTGCCAATGAAACGACCACTGGCGCAGCGAAGAACGCATAACCAACCCATACCACTGGCAAATGATTAGTGTTGGTCCGAGGAAAAAATCAATGATGGCCCACTCGTGAAAGCATTACTTGTATTTGCGATGAGCTGTGGACCGTTCACTCCCTGGCCCTGGATGCTCTGGTTAAAATCACTCGCCGCCTTCCCAAAGTACATGCGAATGATCAGGAAAGACGCCAAACCTATAAGACAAGTACAAATTCTCAGTACAAACACCAGTGCGTGATACAATACTGCATACCGACGAGGAAAGAAGAAATGCCGATCCAGGCTGAAGCCCGTTGCACCATTGGCTTTTCCCAGACATTTCCAGCCTTGCCCATTAAATGCCGAAACGAAATCCCGGTGAACATGATGAAGAAGATAATAGAAAACGCCAGCGACGTCGCGAGAAATGCCGGGGCAATAGTGGGGGGTGCTGCCAATACCGAGCTAGGCGTGTTCGGGGTAAATACCGAGGTATCTATGGCAGCAAACCATATACACATGCAACAGGAAACGACGGAAGTTTTACCCACTGTATACAGGAGAGACTGAGGGCGATGTGCAAGTTAGAGCTGTTGCATTGTTTGGCTTGCTACACGACCCTAAGGCGATATGAGTTTCCTAAATTCCTTCATAACATCGGAAACCTGCCTAGCATCCCTATAAACATACTGGGGCCATCCACAACTTGACCTGACCCAGGCTGCGTGAGTGTCGTGGATGGCATTACCGTCAGAAGTGACACTTGGCTGTGTAACATGACCACCGGGGCAAGGTACGCAAATAGTATGAGGAATAGAGATGTCAGCATCAAAACGGGTGTGAGGTATAAAGTAGTGGCTTTCGAGATGTTGGCGAGCATGACAATGATTAGATCCGTAAAAGAATAATAGATGAGAGTCCTGCTCTGAGGCTCAACTGCGAGTAAACCCGTACCGCAGGGTCTAAGGAAACAAAAAGGGATGTATGGGGTATGGATTGTTCATCTTAAGCCTGAGGCTACGGCTTTTATGTATGGACGCGCTGAGGAAGTCCTGAATTGGAATTGCTTGTTGTGTAATCTCTATTGTTCTCGGAATGGGTAGGCGCGAAGGGTCCAGGCTACCATCGATCGCGCGTGTATGAACAAGAAATGAAACAAATGCTTCTCAAACAACGTCGACAGGTCCCTAACTTGTATAGTGCTCACACACGCTCGGTTTTGCGTTAAGGAATGAAGCGGGCGGTTGTCTCAAATTCTCCGTGCCACAAAATATCATACAACGTCAGGTAAAACAAGCCAGTCAGCGATGGTGGTACGTATGCAACAGGGTATCCGATGATAGACGTTAGACAACACAATAAAGAACCAAGACAGATAAACTGGCGATACAATAGCAAATCTCCACATACATGTGGGTGGGTCCCCATTACCACTGGAATAGTCTGCGAATGAGGGCAGTGTCTCTTCCGTGCGTAAAGTGACCGTCATCTCGTGAGATCGACCGAGGCAGGCTCGGTCGGAATGGTTCATCAATAATATCCGTGTCTGAGACTGGGGCCATCCTGGAAACCTGCATCTGTAGGCTTACTCAGCTCAAGGATGTCGGACGAAAACGGAGAAAGCTAACCTCCTCCGGCATCACATATTCATTGAATACCAGATTCCTAACCTTTGGTCGTTCAGGGAAGTTGTAATCGGACGTCGTTTGACACTGTAGTTGGCAATGGGTCGTGCTTTGGATGAATCTTCCAAACATGTTGAACTTTCCCCAATGAATTTTGTTGGTCTCAGTCGCGCTGAAATCTGGGTTGCCTTCATGAGCGCGGATAAGATCCGACATGTGTACTTCCCTATGAGATATCTGCTTTCAGCTGCCTACAGCCATCGACATAGTTACGCACAAAGCGGGAATGCAGGCTCCTTTAGTGTTTTTCAGCGCCATCCGATAAGCTTGGTGAGCGCCTCTGTGCTGAAGTAGAACGTCCCATGACAATAAATTTTTGTAGTGATCTGGCGTTTTGGTTTTGAATATCTCCATCGTATCGTCCCCCTGAAAAGTCGAATTGTTGATTCCGGCTACGAAGGCACGAAGGGCAGAATAATTATTCAGAGCACGAAGCTTGTGGGCGATGTCAACAAATTTCTCAATTTGCTTCGCTCGGTTTTTGGGTTTGTCGTGACACAAAATTAGAGAGACGACCCTACGAGAATGTTAGGTGTTGGTAAGATAGAGATCCGACGCTTACCAGTCCGCAAGATGGTTTGAAATCGCATTAAACCGCGAGATAGAGTCCGATTCAGGATCTTTGCGACCAGGAATGAGTGTGTACCGGAGCCAATGTCTCGGCTTTGAGGCAAATATATTAAGAGGCACAACATATGCCTCACGAATTAACATACCTCTATATCCATAAACAACCTGGCTTCGACACGGGTGATCTCTTCGGCAATCTCGGAGCAATCGTAGTTTTGTAGCTCCAATGACTGGCGATACAATTCTTTGAGTAGCTGCTTCGGCGATATCTCGGTAACGTCGGGTGGGTGCGACGAGGCGACGGGCATGATCAATGCCTTGGCACTTAAAGGCAAGCTCTGTTTACGTTCTCTTGAATTTGACGAAGTCGAATTTTCATAGGAAGGTGCCACAGAAGACAAATTAGACGACGCCGAATCCGTGGTTAGTGCAAGCGATTCATCTTCACCGTCCGATATACTATAGGGATCATCAACATCGTCGAGGAGGTGGTCAACCTTGTGCGCCCAAGCTGAATCGGAGTCAGTGATGTTTGAAAGGTGTTCCAAAAACGGGAGAAAGTCAGATCCGTAATGTAAAAGGTAAGTCTTGCCAACAATGGATTTCACCAAGGCGCCCAGGGCGCCTGCTGCACCAGGAGCAGAGAAGTCTTGTGGATAGGTATGCATCCAAGTCTCAAGCAGATGGCAAATCCTGCAAGGGAATGAGCAAGTGTCTGCAACGAGCTACCAACTTGTTCACCTCATCTGAGCATAGCTAGCAAACATGGGGTCGCCTAATGAATTATCAAGTTGTCGCATGCGTTTTTGCATAGCCAACAAGACGCTTCGAGGGCTAGCAAATCTCCGATAAGTGAGCAGGAAGTGGGCAATGAAAGTGGGATCTGAATATGAATGTTAGATGGAATACGACCGTGTCATCTCCAGAAGCTGACCATCCCCGCTGACCGCAAGAAATAGAAGCTTGTCAAGGAGCTCCTCAAGAGTGGCATATTGAACTGATCGACTTTTCAACAATAGCCTTAGCCGAAAGCAGCGGGCAGAAAAGGAATACCCACGGCTCTTTCTCTTTTGGACGGTCATCGTCCTCAAATCCATTCAGGGTATCCCCTTTCACCGGATGTGAGGACGATGAAACGGAGGGTGACTGTAGGTTGTTGCTTGCAACGAGGCTAGTGGCACTACGTGCATTTGATAGTTTGCGTTCGTTTGAGGTGCGGGACTTCGCTTTCTCGTGCTCCGAAAATAAGTCAGATGTTGAACGCGCACGTGTTGGAGACGTTGCCAGTGGAGGAGGCGATGATGGTAAGGTGGATGTTGGTGAAAGTCGAAAAGAGCTGGCCTGTGACATAGTGCGAACAGATGGTACAGAAGACGTAGTAGGCGTCGCCGATATTGATCCTCGACTCTCAAAAGGGAATGGTGAAACCAACGTTTCTGGTGATGCGGGATTTCGAAGGTCAGTATCTGGATCACAAGACAGTTAAAGTCAAACACATAGCACGACGTACAGATACTTACTTGGTACTCTAAGGATAGACATCAACAAAAACTTGAATGCTTTTCTCATCTTTCCTACGTCTCCGACATGATTTACTTGGACCAAACCAACATCATGTTGTTGAAATAAGCTCAAGGAGGTTTGAGGATCAACAACCACCGGAAGATCCGACTTCAGAGCAACCGCAATGACAGGGTACTTCATCGGACGTATCAACCCTTGAAGTGAACATTGAGACACTAGGATGGAATGTCAAAGCTTGGGACTTAACGTACGGAGAAAA
This sequence comes from Tylopilus cf. pallidocervicolor, assembly GCA_038093935.1. Taxonomy (NCBI): domain Eukaryota; kingdom Fungi; phylum Basidiomycota; class Agaricomycetes; order Boletales; family Boletaceae; genus Tylopilus; species Tylopilus cf. pallidocervicolor. The sequence continues at coordinate 35,188 of JBBPTE010000010.1, read as the reverse complement.
TTGGACATGGGCACAAACGACGATACATCTGCGCTGTCATAACACACAAAAATACCATCTACGCGAGGTGGTGAAGTTAATCTTGTGATGTCCAGTTCGTGAATCACGATCGAGACACTCGGTGCTTCCCTTTGCTTCACCCAATCAAGCCGCCTGGTGTCTGAAAAACGTGAGACGATCAAATGAGAGAATACATTCGTTGCTTACAGCGGAACGGTACAGAAATTGAACTTCCTGACATTGCAAAGAGTGTAGTGAAGTCTTCAATACCATAAGCTCTTGCATCTTCTGAGACGAACGTGGACTTTCCACAACCAGGCGTACCCACGACAGCGACAGAAATCTCTTTGGGGAACGACTAGATTGTCTAAGCTTCACTGGATGATCGATCAATTTGGCTGGCTCCTCACCATCGACTGAGTTGTATCGGCTAGAGAACCTCTACCACTAGAGTTGGCCTGCAATCCAAGACTACCGCTCCTGACACGGCCAGATATGACGTCTGTAAGGGAAGAATGTCTCGGGAAGGACTGCAGCGATGTCGTGGAATGCAATCGCCGGGCGTCATCGCGCACGGGAAGGGTGTGTTGGTTCGGCGCGTTGTTCACTGCGACGGTTGGCAATTGGTTGCGCGCAGGAAGCTTAAGGTCACCGGGACGGCGAGATTGTCGCGCCTGCTCTTTGCCTTTAACCGAGCCTCTCCTACTTTTATCTCCCACCTTTTTCAGAGGCTGCCAGGAATCGGATTCAAAGTTTTGCTCCACGGCAGAATTGTGACCGTCGCTCCTGGCGCTCATACTTGTGCCACGAGCCCGAACGTACAGTGGTACTGTTTCCGCGTCGTAACGACGTGCGGAATCGACAGACAAGTCTGTCCTGCGAGTTCCAGATGAACCAGCTGGGGGGTGAGTGGCTCGAGGAGGGCGCGAAGTAGAGGGGCAGGATGAGTTCTCTCGTTCATAGTTGATGAAGGAATCGGCGGAGACAGACTTGCGGAGGTTTTGTTGTGGGGGATGGGGGGTGGAAGAAGGGAGAGCAGGTGGCGCTGGGCGGGTTGCGATTGGAGGAGAGCCGGCGCGGGAGGGAGCATCGTGGGGGGTAGCAGACAACGAAGAGTTGTGTGAATGAACGGAATCGTGGTCGCTCTCATCGTGCATCTTTATGGGGGGGAGTGTCGGGATGGCGGGCAAGGAGTGAGGCGTCGAGTTGGCGGCAGACATTGCAGATTCAGTTGGCGGTCATGGAGAACGGCGGGCGGCTTTGTCGTCGGGCGGGATAAACAAACCACTCAGACGACGTTGCTCTGGATGGCGGAGACGGTCAGGCGCAGGCCAGTCGCTATTTTTTCATTATGGGAACATCACAGACGCCCGTCGCCGGCAGATTATCAGACAGGCACCTCCCTTTCTCGCTGCCACGATCATGTCCCGCAGCAGGCCCAGGGTGTTACTCGTCGTCAGTGGCTCTCAGATCCATCCCCGACCAAGCCACTCACTCACATCCCAGAATGACGATGGCCCCCCAGGGCCGGAGTCACCGTATATCTTTGGTCTATATCAACATCTCATTGGCCATCTCAGTGCGTATCCCATCCCTGAGGTGGCATTCATGACAACCCCTTATGTGATCACCTTGCAACCGCCATATAGAATGGGACGTGAGAGTCGTCATACCAAGTTCTCAAAAGTCTTGGATCGGTCAGTGTGATGTGCCTGTCCTAAATTGAATCCATCTCGAGTGCCATCATCTAATGTCGATCACGTAGGAAAAGCGTTCCACATCGCTGAAGTTACTCGAGGCAGATACTTCTATCCACGAGAGCCAGGTTGATATGTCCTCAGACTGCACTTTAAACTTTCCCACTCACCCTTCCATAGAGGGTGTAGAGGGCGAAACATCAGACACCCCAAGACAGTTAAAGGAGCAGGAGACTGCAGAGTGGATTCTGCTGGACGGTGTGCGGTCGCCAGTCAACCTATCCTGTAACTATCAGGCTCACATTCATATTGCCTGCTCTAGACCCCTGCAACCTGTACGAATGTTGCTCTCCACAATTTATATCCCGGAAAAATCGATCTTGTTGTACGCACCTATCTACCGTACTTATTCATTTGACTGTCTATCGCATCCAGATTTCAGGACCAAACTTCGGTAGGAATACATCAGGTCGGCTGTTGCAATTCTCTCCGCGGAAAATGGGTCTCATCACATGGTATAGTCGCGTTCACCCTCTCGTCCGGTACTATCGGTGCGGCAATGTCTGCTGCACTTTCTCATACACGTGCCATTGCGATTTCTTATGGCAGTGTGTTCCATCCTACACCTCTCAAATTACACGAGCCTGCCCACGACCTTGCTGTCCGTATCGTGGAATACCTATGGACAAATTGGGGGAAAGACCCAGATGGAGCACGCGATGGCGAAATTGACTTATACAATGTGAACCTTCCCATGATCCATAAACTCATGGACCCTGGAAGTTTACAAGTATACTGGACGCGCACGTGGCGCAACTCATACGGTCGTCTCTTCAAACATGTTGCGGTGGTTGGCGGATCTCAGAGAGAGCCCCTTACAGACAGCCCCGACCCTTTCGGCTCCACAGATGGCGTAGCTCACCTCGCGTTCAAGTGGGCTCCTGATATCCAACATCTGATCAACCCGGATTTGTCGATCTTACCCGTAGGGACAGATGGCTGGGCGTTCGGCATGGGTCATGCTAGTATCACTCCTATGAGATCTGGTTTCGCCGAGGTTGAATTTAATGGCACAGATGACTCGCGAAAAGTGAAGTTGTAGTCTAGGGTTGCGTTCCCTTACTTTAATCTACCGAGGTTAAGCATGGGGTATGGCAGGCCACATTCTATCCAGTGTCATGGTCACGAAATAAACAATGTTAATGTCCATCTGGTCATGATTATCCGCCGAGACCTATAGCGAAGATAGTAGGACTTGTATAGCAGCCATGGCTATTGCAACATGCAAAGTTAGAGGAAAGTCAACGGAGTATCGTGGCGCTGAATTTGAGGAGGCACCGGACAAAGTTGCTGGCTTATAGACTTTGAGAGAGTTGATAACCCATGATGCATTCTAAAACGATTCCTGAAGGTGTGGACCTTGAACACGCAAATTACAGTACTCACCACGAAATTTGATGGGTCCATCAATATCCCGGTACAAGTTCCGGGACACCCAGAAGTGGAATAGGAATTACCAGCCCAGTCACCTTGTTTCGACAAATCAGCGACACATCCGCTGGACATGCTCAGCAACCTCACCACAGAACGTGATGTCTAAATGTAAAGTGAGCTTGCAAAAGTATAAAGAACTCTAGAAGACAAACCAAAGATGATGGAGTGGTTCGCAAAGTAATGTGAAATGTTGCAATTCGTTGGGGCGAGCTCTGCGACGGGTTCCCCCCAGTTTGACGGATCTGGTAAACCCTGGGTGATGTCTTGGGGGATAGCCGCGCGATAGAATGACCCTGGACTACGTCAGGTCTCAAGAAGTACACAAACTATCATGAACTGACAAACTGCAATCCCACTTGAGTCCCATTTCATCGCAAACACGCCGCCGCCTTGTGAATCAAAGTACGGACCATAGGACGCCCTGCTCCATTCCGTAATCCCGCAACCCGCATTGTTATCGATCAGTGCATTGCACTGTAAGTTGTCTACGCCATTACTTTGCTGAGTAATGTCAGTGTATTTGATCGATCAACGTATTCTACGACCTACGACGATTGTACCGGTGAAATTAGTCGTGGCCGTCAGATTGCATCCTTCATGAAGCTTAGCAAACATCAACATATCTCGTTGGTCATACCTGGAGCAGTATGCCACGTGACTTGATTGTGTTCATTGTCGTGCACACCTTCGATAATGTCTATTTCGCCGTTCTTCAGCAGAGTCAAATGAACTCTCAAGACAATCAACGGACGTACCCATGGCCAAGTGCCATCTCCCAGGGTCCTAGCAGCAATGGGATGTCAGGAGGATAGTCTATCGGGAATACATCATCGAATACCAAAACGCAGGCCATACGCCTACAAGACGGATCTGAGAGAGTATGTGTGAATAGGATAAAATCACGGACCACATCCCCATGGCGCCATGTCGAGGTCCAGTATGAAAAGACCTGTGTTGTAGACAGCTTGGCTAGATATACGTACACTGGAAGAGTTCATTGAGCACACTGTTTCAAGCTCTCGTTGATGATTACCTGCTACGGTTGACACCCTCTGATAGCCAGGTAGTATTGTCGCCTTTCATAATAACTTTGTTGTTAGATGTAACATAAGCCAGGCCATCAGCGAATGCAGTCTGTTGATTGACGAAGCTGGGAGAAGCTGGGTTTGACGTGGACCCATGGGTATTCACACTCACGTCACTAGTCCACTGCGGGGTCACGCGTCAGTGCGGGCGAATTCACGAAGAAGGCAGCATGCGAACTTGGTAGGATCCGGGCCAGTGTAAAAGTCAAAGGTACTTTGTGAAACAACACCATTAGCACAAAACGTCTCGATCAAGAAGCACACATCGACACACTTGAAAAAACTCGAGCCTTCATACGTGTCCTGGATCACCCACAACGTTGTGTTCTCGGCGACTGAGGCACGTTTCGAAGGTCCAGCATGCGGTCTACCAGCCTTGGATGAAATCGGGAGGAATAGGTCCATGAGGTTCGCATGGCCCACTGACATCGCCGAGAGGATGTATAATAGCAAACAGAGCAATGATCCGTTCATGACCCAAGGGTATTTCGTGGATTCAGAGAACAAGTGGACAGTCTCCCTTCCTATATACAAGAGAGATCTGGCGCACCGCAGCCAGTGTCGTAACTATTATTGACGTACACGCGAAGAACATGAGGCCACCAGCTCCGCTTGGAAGCGGCTTTTCACACACCCAAGACAGGTGACTGCACAAATCCAAGCATAACTCGTGGTTTTCATCAAAGTCGCATGGACATACAACCATACCAGACATCGACGCAAAATGTAACGAGACGAAAGTAGTGGTAGATGGAATCACCGGTAGCGACGAAGACTGAGGGTGTTGTGCTTCTTCCAGGTTGAACGAGCTGGCGTATGGTTGTAGCGATGACCCTTGCCCAGCCCACGGTTCTGTTTCAAAGTATAAGCGAACGTCACTCGATATGAGCCTGGAACGAACCTGTTTTCCGATGCTGGTGAGTCCGCGAGCCTCGCGGCGCTTGTGGACCGGCTTCACGATCCAGTTAATGCGAGGATCCCGACGAATCTAAAATTTTGTGGTTAGCGTGTGGTTGAAAGTATTATATAAATCCTTACCGCCTTGTGACTGGGATCTACAAGAATAACCTCGTAGTACTTGTAAACACCATCTTGATTGATCCAGTACGAATTCAGAACGCGCAAGTTGCCACAACGGCGACCAACACGTTCCTCTGCAACACTCCTCAAGCCTCGCTGGAATTTGAGATGGTTGACACCCTGACGAACGGGCTTGCCATAGGTAGCACCTAACCCAGTATTTCGAGCCACCAAAAGCGCACAAGATACAGAGGAACCTTACCTTTCGGCACGGGTTTTTTGCGATTACCTCGCCTGACTCGCACACGGTAGATAACATAGCCTTGCTTGGCTTTGTAACCCAAACGGCGTGCTTTGTCCGGACGAGATGGGCGGGATGCCCGGTGAATGACGTTCAATTGACGATACTCCCAGCATCTGTATCATCTAGGATTGGTCGGGAGTAGTGAATGCATTCACTGTTGAACGCACCGGACGCGAAGGAGGAATCGCAGTACGTCAGACTGTTTTTTCTTGTATAATTCGCTGATGTACTTGTATGCGCCCATCTTGAGGCTGGATGATGGAACTGGTCAGAACAACATTTCAAGGCATCCGAGAGCATGTAACGACATCCAACCCAGTTCTTTGAGACCTGGAGTCTGTCTCAAAAGAACGATGGGCTTGACCATACACAATGGTCAGACATATAAATATACGTAGAACGTACCTCCTTGAAGGTGCTTTCGACGCGTTGGCTGCGAGGCCCACTAGCCCTAGCTCGAGGAAAGATTGACACACCGGAAATCGCCGGTGTGACGGGAGTTGCCGCTATCCTATAAGAGGGTAGAGGTTACAATAACAATAAGCAAGCTGTTGTTTCCCGGTCGTCAAGGTTCCCCGGTGCTCGTACTTAAGAGCTTGTGCGATGCAGGCCGTCAATATACTTTATAACCGCGCTTCACGCTCTCCTACTCTTTCTCGAGAGACATCGCTGGTTCTACACTTATCATCTAGGTACTATGGCATGGTGGGGCATCGATGACCTTCGCGGCTATATGAAGGATGCCGTACTCCCAGAACTGAAATATGGGGGCGACCTTGCTCTAGCCCTTCCTCCGTCTGGACACAAGAGTCACCGCAACACGCTTTCTACGCGGTTTAGGAGGGAAAGGCACCTTACCTCGATCCAATGTTTGGACGATACATTTGACAGCCTGGTCAACAATTGTCAGCGCTGACATGTGCTCAACACGCGATGGTTTACTGATGGACAACTAACCTACTTTAGGGATCACGGCAAATGTACCAGATACATCCTTAGGTTTGAGCTTAAGAGATCAAGATGAGCGGACTGGGGAGGTTTTGACCGTGCCCTCGGCCCGGAAATTCAGAATAAGTTCGACCCTGCCTGCGCCGGTGACAGAGTTTAATCGGTACGTTATGCGTGCTATGCTCGCTCTTATACTTCCGGGACGATCTTCTTTAGATTGTGGGCTTGGATCGATCATTTCCCCCTGAGGACTGTACAGCGTATACTGCATATTCTTTATCCGCAAACCAAGGACTGGGGCTTCGTATCAGAAACACAACCACACTATGACGATCACCTCTTCAAGGAATTTTACTTTACGCGCGTAGAATGCCCATCAAGCGCAGAGATTGCGTCAAACTCTGTGCTTGTTGCTTGTCAACCTCCATGGGTGCTCTCCAGCGAAGATATGTGGCAATTTACCGAATTACAGTCGGTAAGTCGTGACCTACATACTACAAGCATGAATATTTGATTATCTAAGTTGCCTGCTGGTAACACCCGCTTGCGAGGGAAAGAACGTCTTTGGTGCAAGGTACATGCATGATTACATAACTTTAACTGTTGATGAAGCCCATTCATTTTAGCTTTGGGACTCATGCGTTCGCAAGCAATGTTTCTATTTTATCGTGACTTCTTATCAACAATGGACGTTAGGGGTCTTTTCTGACGGTAATGCATACATCTATCTTTGCTTCTTTACCAAAATAATCGCTAGGATGGACGAACGCCTATGTTTCACCACCGTTTGATGCGCGTGCAAGGCAGCCCACTGTTATGCATGCCGTCTTATACTGGCTGGCCTCTGCACTCGACATCGATGATGGATACTCCCCACCATGCGTAAGTGATATCTGACCTCTCGTCGAATAGTAATTTCTCAAACATGTTCTTCGTCGTAGCTACCGGAACCAGTTGGATACGTGATGGGGCAGTTTGACATACCACCATCTGACACGTGTGGTGCAGATACCGTTCAAGAATCCTTGTCAAGCTGGCCAGGACAGAGCGATGGTATACTTTTTTTTAGAATCAGAATACATCTGACGGCTCAGATTTTACTAGACGTTTTGCTGTCCGCTCGCGCAGACGCGTGTGCTCCACTATCTGAGAAAGAGGTCGATGAGAGTCCAACGTTAGAGCCGTACATCAAGCCAAGAGACCTAGCCGAGACCCGACAGATGGTTGAACGATGGCGCGCAACCCTGCCAATCACACATGTTGGTCGAAGAAAGGGCAGAAGAACCGACGTGCAAGCGCCTTGCAACCCACTTCCTATGTCGGACCTTGACAAATTGTCTCCGTTATCAGTTGATCTTTTCAAGGACGCCGCCTCTACTGCGGCGTCTTCCGATTGTACGGAGGTTGGGGATAACAAAGGCCACTGGCTGGTGAGCATCAAACGAAGATAAGACAGCAGGTGCCAAAGGCTAGCTAGTATATTGATGCGTTTACGTACATGACCTGCACCTAAGAGAGCGCACATGGACACTGAAACAAGATACATGGGTTATAATTCTTGTTTGCCTCTCTCCTCTTTTGAGCGCAATCGAAACCATGCGGTAACCAAGAACAAACCCCACGCGGTGCAGATAAGCAAGGCGGAAAGCCAGGCGTACAGGCGACCCCGACGTCTTTCCGACTGCCTGTAAACATTGCGCGCAGGATCCCAGGTAGTTTCGTAGTGGTGCGATAAGAGTGGCGTTCGCTCAGCCGCAGTATTCATGTGAGGATGGACGTGCACGGAAGTATTAGAGTCAGAGCTTGACGAAAAAAGTAAATCTTCTGGGTAATATGGATCTCGGCTCCTTCCCCTTCGACATCTATCGAGGTAACTCAAGCCTTGCAGGCTGACAAATTGCAAAATATTGAAAAATAGAAATGCGTAGAGGACGTATTGAATGCTGGGTAGCTTCGATCCATGGCCCAAAATATCGAGATCGAGCGAAATTCCCGCAAGCGTTTGAAATATAGTAGACCCAGTGTGTTCCAACTGTCGGCAGGTGATCATCTGCATATCACGATGTCACGTAGCACTCACAGCTTTATGTACGCCGAGGGTCGTGGATACATATTTCAGGGGGACAATACTAGGCACGATAACCGCTAACAATACTTCTGGAGGGTCAGCATTGGAGTGTTTAAAGGTGCGGAACTTACGGGGAGAAAATCCCACGCCACCAGCAAAAGAGATTATTCCAGGCAAGGGACTTTTTGTCCATTGTGGTGGCATCACCAGCCATGCAAAACAGAACATGGTCAGAAGAGAAGAAAGCATAAACATCCGCGTAGTGGCTCTCGGGTCATTCATGCGATCCACCAAGTATCCACACTACCTCACAATTTTCAGCCTATTCCAAAATGTTCCCGAGCAACTCACAGCAGGGTACAAAATCACGCTCCCCGCAAGAAGATACGATGCTTGCACACTGGCGGTCGCTTCGCTTAGGTCGTATCGTTTCTCGAGCATGTTCCTGAGAAGGGTGTGAGCAAGCAACGTCATATGGGAGAATGTCATCGTACGCGGCTAGATGAGTGAATGGTGACCATAACATTCCACAGAGCACGTTCAGACCGATATATCTTTTGGGGTGTCAGCAAGAATTACAAGAGAGGAGAAGAGAACCCACGCCCAAAATACGTCACCAAGTAGCGGTACTTCCTTTAGACTAACGTGACGTTTTTTGGCCACCCTCTCGAGAGCCATCGCCTCAGAAATACTATAAACGGCACGTCGCCGAGCCTCACGCCGGACTTCGGAAGCCTCCAGGGTCGTTCCAGATGCTCTGATCAACCAGTGAGATGCGAACATATAGACGAGATTGATGATGAACGAGAAGCCCGTCAACGCTGCTGAAACATAAAACGGTGCGTCGCGTCCAAAAGTGACGGAGAGCGGATAAGAAGTGCGTGCTGACAGAAACGACGCGAACTTCCCAGCGACAAGACCCAATGCCATTGATGTGCCCAGTCCATGTGAATGAAAAAATCGCACGATGATGGATTCTTGAACCACTGCAAGTGGACTCAAACCAAGGCCATAGATAAACAAGCCCAGAGCCATCAGACGGACGCTTTGCTGAGTCTCGCCGAAAAGAAGGAGCACCTGACCTTTGCTGATTGTGAGACATGACATACCTAACGCGGACCGGAGCTTACCGAGGAAGACCGTGCCAGTCGCGAATATGCCCGCAAGCGTGGTCCCGAGTTTGCTGGCTAACATTCCGCCGACAAGGGGAGTCCAGGTACTGTTCAAGCTGAATGCAGATATCAAGAGGCTGAACTCAGTATTGGAGGTCCCAAGCTCTCGCGACAGCCGGGACTTGAGAGGAGCAAGGGTGTACGACGCGCTGCCCGGACGTAAGCCCAAAATCACGACAGAATAAGGTGGCATATATACTAATGGCTGCCAATGCTCAAAGAACAAGCACACAGAAGTGCTAGGGATCGTACAAAGACCGCCCTAGCGGGCGATACGACTTGTTCGCCGGCAGGATATTCATCGGTTGGAGTTGAGCGAAGCTGGTTGCTGTCTGCGAGACAGGGATTCGTGGTGAATGCCCTGCCATCGTCGTCGGTGCTTGGGGAACGCTGTGGGATCGAGTTCTGCATGTGTGCGAACAGCCGGTTGGCATCGAGGTCCTTATCAGATAAAATTTTATCGCCGCTCGATGACTAATCAGTACTAATTTGAGCAATCCCGCGGCGACCGAAGCGCGTGTATGTACATCCTCTACTACTCCGCCGACCCCTTAGACATAGAAGCTAGAGTGCTGTCGTCACATGACCCAGCCGGTGATCAATAAATATTAATCCTCACGTCTTTGGTCATACTAGTCTGCGAGATTCACTCACGTAGCTCCGCTTGCTCGTGCGCAACCACATGCACGTTGCAAGCAGCGTCAGAGCACACAGTCCGAATTCCACCCACCCCACTGCCTCCACAGTGAGCGTTTCTCTGCAACTGATGACGCTGCTTAGATCTTGGGACTGAGAGCAGGGCGAGCTCGGGTTCACGAACCCAGAGGAATCCGATATCCAATTGCAGTTGCCCCCTGTCCGCGAACTGTGCATCATGCCCGCAGCAGCTCCCTGCGAGAAGAGAACCTCATTCACCCTCACGATGTGTCGCCAGTTGCGCGCACTTACCCAGAGCACTGTGGTGATGACCAGCCAAATGATGGAGCTCGCTATGCTCGCGAGGAAGTGTACTGCACCATCTACAATCCAAAGCAAGTAAGCCGTCCCGAACATAGTCGTCCAGACAGCATTGAATTCAAAGAGAATCAATCTACCCGTGCCGTCAGCAACCCCTACAACCAAGCTCCGAGGCACGCACAACGAGTGATAGCGAGCACTAGGCCAGTTATGATTCTCGTTTCCCGCACTAATCAGGAAAGCCGCCAATCCAAGCTCGGCCATCGCACAGATTGTGATGAGGACAAAAAGGTATGGGTGGTAATGCGTCTTGATGTAAGGCATTTCGTCGAAATCTTCCAGAAGGTTTGGGACGAGTGCAAGTCAATGGCTACGAGGAGACGAGTAGAGAGTGTGAACCCGAGCTATTGAAGGTCTCCTGCATCGTGTTGCGGTCGTGATGCCCATGCGAAGAACACGAGGTGGTTGTCCGAAAACCATCGTCCAGAGCGCGCGACACATGTTAGCACCGCCGTGAACGGAAGCCATGTGACTGACAACCCCTTTCACATTCTCATTGGATCTAGACTAGTCATCGCAACATGTGTACCCTGCGTGTCGTCGATCGAGTGGTACGTGTCAAGTTCACCAGCTGTCATGACCCACCACTGCCACCATCATTCATTGCCGCAATCATTACATTTCAATGCAAGTTTCGCAAGACTGAGTGCACCTTCTCGCGTTTTATTCCCTGCCATTTCAGGATTAGATATGTGATAGAAGTGCAACCGAACATAAAAACTCGCCTCCTATAAACCCTGAGGCATGCACGAAGATACAGCCATCAATTCCAGTCAACTTAGATAGACTGTCGTCTCGATGACCTCTCCATTGCTCTGGGAGCGCCTTACGGCTTTCAAAGCTATCAGGGGAGACCGGAACGGCTTGAATGCGCCAGTTCGCACTGGCTTCGTCAGGGTAAATGACATACAGCGGAAGATTGTTACTAGCAATTCCGCTCTCTGCTTCAAGGTGGAAGAGGTGCTCCTGTGCCGTTCATGAAACGGAAATAGCCAATCGCGTGCAGTGCGAAGCATACCTTCCATGGGACAAAGCGTTGAAACAAGAGGATGCGACCCTTTGGATCTTCATCGTATCGTGCGGAGAGAGCAGAAGAGACTGTGTCTCGCGCAGGAAGCCAAGCATCTGCATAATACCTTAGTCTCCCGAGAAATTCATCACCAGCAAGCTGCGAGGCGTTGGCGAAGCACGACTGGCAAATATGTAAGAAAAAAAAATATCGCATCATGTACTTCAACGTACGTCAATGACATGAGGACCGGCTGGTTCATTCCACGGAGGGTTAAGCCAGCTCACTCTGCTTGATAGATCGGTCCGATTGCTGTATCTTGGCTGTTCCTGAACAGAATACTGCGATATGCCATTATCGATGGCATCAATGGCTTCGAAAAACTCCTACCACGGGCATAAGTCATCAAACGGATGGTAACGAGTCAGGATTCACCTTGTACAGTTTCAACCATAGTACATGAACTTGGGGATGGTCCGTCTCGACGCCGGTTTGAGCAGCGATGATTTCTTTTCCAAAATGCCTGTATTAATGACTCAAAACGCAGTTTCCGCATGACGAGACCTTGTACCCACTTGAAGACGAGACCAGCAGACGACAACTTGGTCGTAAACCCGTGGCCAAATATTTCTTGGAAACCCCTCTGGTGGTGATCAAAGCGCTGCTTTCTTTCGTCATACACCGCACCGACATCAACAACGATGTCGCACGCATCTAGCACGGCGGGGTCCCTGCTGCGCCTCACGTCTGCAGATTACTTAGGATACGGGAAGAGAGAGCTTCGATATGGGTACCTGCGGCACGATATGTTTCCGTGAGGCGCAAGAGGAAGACAGCCAACGCTTCGTCACAATGAAAAGTCCCATCGTGTGTTCCTATTGTCTGCAAGTGACTTAGTTGTCAGGGCCAACATGCTACGAGACGTTAGTAGCACACACCTTTACATCCAATCGCTGCCTCTTTGCTGTCGGCTGTGTTTGAGGCATGCGTGAATAATCAAATGCGCGGGCGAGTCGGTGAGACACTGAGTGACACCGAGCGATTCGGGAAGAGACGAGAGACCGTATCATTTAGTATTTGCAACCAGCGAGAGCGACTCCGCGGTTTCAATCACGGGCCGCAGGATTAATTTCAAGTCAAAAGTGCGTCTATACGAGATGTTGTGCTTTACAATGTATACAGCAACCATTATCCATCAATGTGAATGGTAGTTGTTGCAAGAAAGGAGTCCGTTAAGGTAGAGTAACACGTCAATGAGAGGAAGTAGATACGATGTCAGACAGACATAAAGTGTCTGCAAACCTAGCACAGTCCAAAGGAATCGATGAGATCCACCACAGGTGGGCCATGGGGATTGAGAAGTCCCAGGAGGTATACGACATGCAACAGTGAAAGGCGGGACACATGACCCATTTGAAGTCAAACAAGAACCAATGCACCCCCGAGGGCCAACCCGACAAAGCCAAACAACCCAGCGCTCCGAAGTGCTTCCGCGCCGGCGATGTAGCCGTCCGGTGGACCATATATGCCACCGGATGCAGATGTTCCGGGGCTTGGCGCGGCGCCGTTGGGCCCATCGCCGTTTGCACCGGCGACAGTGGAGGCGGCGGTCGGAAGGACAGCGGCGGTCGTGGTCATGTTTGCGGTGGTAGTTGCATTTCCAGCGGCGCTGCTGGTGATGCTTGCTGAGCCCGAGATGCTGCCCGATCCGGTGGTGGACCCACTGCCAGAAGCAGACCCTGACTGGCTGGCAGAGCTGGGTGCAGAAGTGATGGTCTGAGAGCTGTTACTAGAGCAGGGTTAGGGCGTAGGGCCACCCGCAGATCAGAGGAGATACTTGCGAAGACTGTGGGAAGACGAGGAGCGTGAGCGAGGGAGGGACGGAGGGAAGAGAGGGAATACCTGGGCAGCGGAGAGGAGTGGCAATGCCAGACAGGCGAACAAAACCGAGACTCGCATGGCTGGATGCGAGCGGCGTGGAGGCGGGAGGTGGAGGTCGTCGAGCGCAGTGTGGGATACTAAAACAATGAAATCACGGGGGGGTGTCCGATCAGATCATCAGGGGGGTGTCCATGTCAGCCCCAGCACAGCGGGCAGGCGCTGCTTGTCTACCACCATGCACCCGCTCCCCTCCCACACCGTCGAGCTCGTCCTCCAGTACATCGCGCCCCTCTCCGATCCCCTCCCGCCGCACCTCGTCTCTGGGCCCCTTCGACAGCGACACCACTTCCTCCAAATATCTCCATCCACCCCTGTCCAGTACTTGTGCTGGCCCTCTCCTGACAACGCCAGGATCGTCGACCTTCTCGACCGCTTATCCCCTCTCTCAGATCACGCCAACTTCCCAACACGCTACACGTCGGACTCCGAGTCTACCTTTGCCCATGTACAGATATCCACGGATGCACAAGGGTTGCGCATGCTCTTCCACTGGGATGACATCCACGGCTGGAAGTATCACGACCTCCGTCTGATGCCATTTCCGTCTCCCTCGTATTCCACACCGCAAGATTCACTCGTCAGCAGTTCCGCACGGGGGGCAGCCCCTCCGCGACCTTCTTCCCCCGAAGCTGACCGTGTCAACAACGGCAGCGACGATGCCTATTGGGACGCCTACGGGACGGAAGAACATGACTTGACTTCCCTCTTACCACTGCAAAGTGGCACTGGTACCATCGAGGGAGAGGATGCGTATTGGGCACAATATGCTTCCGTGCAAGGTTGTTTCCATCCTAATGCCCCCTGCAAAGTTCCTCGCCTGACTCTTCGTCCAGGTTCCGCCGATTCCACGGTGCCTTCCCCTTTACCCACCCACCGCAAGCTCCGGCCCGTGAGTTCGACGGAGGATGAATCCGTCTTCCCATTCCCATCGCAACGTAATCCGATCATCGATATTCCGGTCAATGCTATCCATTCTCGTCCTCTTCCTTCTAGGCCAGGTCCCCCATCTCCGAACACGCTCACGCATCTGCTCACCATGATATCTCCCAGAAAGGACATCTTCTCTCCCATCCTCGACGACCCATGTTCCCTGCAATCGCCCGCAGCGTACAGCACCGACCCTTCGCCAGAGCAGACTACGGTGGATTCCGAATTGGTTACACCCCCGATTCCCAACGGATATTTGGATACATCGATTGTTTCCCCCGTGGCGTTTAAGCTCAACGGAGTCCCAATCCCAATTTCCAAGTGCCCTTCACGACCACAGGAAGAGGTCACCGCACTTTCGGATAGTATCAAAGGGCTTTACTACCTCTGGAAGGCCGGAAGGAAGGGTGAGTCAGATGAAAAAGATAGAAATATCTTTTTGCGGATCGTTCAGGCTGCCATAGCATATGAATAAGTAGACCGAACATTTATATTGTCGCCACTGGGTTAATAACACCGAGGGATCGAGCACTAACCACGCTCTGTACTATGTCGAAATAAGAGCAAACATCAAGCCTCGAGCTTGAACGATGCCTGGAGCAGTGCACCAAGCTCTAATAACGCGAGATTGATTTCCGTGATTGTTTGAGCATCCTGAGCCGTGGAAGTAGGAACGATGGATGCAGTCGATGTCTGGGTTGGAACGACGGCGGACGTCAAAGAAGTCGTGATAGTAGTTGGTATAACCGACGGCGTAGGGGAGGTGATAGCGACGGTAGTGACTGGTGTCCAAGAAGGGGAGTTACTAGTGGTCGGTGCAGGTGGTGTCGAGCTTGGCGTGGAAGTGTCACTATTATAGGACCAGGAACCATGCAGCTCTCCCTCGCTAAGCGGCGCGAAGAACTGGAAAAGACCCTGGCTAAAATCTAGACCACCGGGCGAGCAGCCAGGACACTGGTGATGACTGATATGAATGGTTCACGTCAACGTGTCAGCAGAGTCACGACTTGCCTCGTCTGTTATTTGGGCTTGTGCCGTTTTCCCGTCGATGGTAATCGTGATCCACTCAAAACAGTGAGCACCGCTATTATATTCCTGCAGACGTGAGCATCACAGGCCACAACTAATTCCAAGCGGACATACAGCGGAGTTTAGTGCAACAATCTGGACACTGGAGGTGAACAAATAAACACGGAAGCACATGAACAAAACGTACAAAGTCACTGGGATTATTGTAGGCACCACAGGCACCTCTTAAAGAACATCCAGGTTTCGAGTGATTTGAATCGAGAAATGTTATGGAGACCTACTGTCCGTCGACAAAGTATGTAAAGGCGACATTTGCGTCTCTTTTGTATTTTGCATCGGACCTACGATATGCCTTATCGGCATGTTGACGGCGAGCATGAGCATTCTCATGTCCGTGGAGGTGCTGAGCCTGACTAGAAGGAAAGCACGAGAGTAGGAAAACGCTTAAAACGAAGGACAGTGAATGAAAGGAGCGCATGTTACAGCTGACGGAGTAATTTAGATGGAAGAAATAAAGAGAGTCAGTCAGGCACGCTTCCCACCGTCCTGACTTGACCCTTGCAGGGATTTGAGGTTGGCGTTACGAGCAGCTCCACAATGTTCAGTTTACGGCATGCTTGGTAGTCCTACACAGCAGGACTCTGATCGACATGTTCACATTGCGCTTTATGAACTCGTACGCACAGCACATATTTACATCGATGGACTTGGAATCAATAACAACTCGGATATATAGTCAAGACTGTCGGTTAACAAAAAGGTATCTCGTCCAGTAGTCGCCACCACGAGGCCTCGTAGGGAGAGCATAGAACTCAGCCCGACCATTACTTGATCTTCTTGAGCTGCGACGGGTGTCAACACTATGCTGCGGTCATGTGTGAAGTCTTACCCTTTCGGTTTGTCTGAAGACACCATTGTCAAGACTCGTGGTCTTGTCTGCAATGACATCAAGACGTTTGTTCTGTGTGTCGAGCTCCTGGCCCATAGCCGTCCCAAGCGCTTTCAGGCTCTTTGTGACTCTGGAGATCTCATCAAGGTTGTCATCTAGCTCATCCTCGAGTTCGTCATCTGAAGCTCCCGCCTCAAATTGGTAGCGTTTTCGTTGTTCCTTCCTTGCTGCATGCTGTTCTGCCGTTCGAAACTTGGCGTTGCCAAGCCCATCTGCAGTCTGAATGACTTCGTCTCCATCTTGCTGCCCATAGGTAACTGCCCGACCGAGTCGATTTTGAGTGTCTCTGATGTCCATCATTGCCTTTTCCCGTTCACGCCTTTCATCCTCGTAGCGTTGCTGTATTTTGGCCTCTTGAGCTGCGCGTTTAGCGTCCTTGTTAAATGTTATTGCTGGACGGAAGATCGACCTATTAAGCTTCTTGAGTTCGTCGATCTGATCTTCTGCCCGTAAAGTATGAGTCCGGGAAACGTCCAGGTGGCGTTCAGTGTTTGCCAGTTTCTCTGTGAAGCGGTTACTAACTGTGCTGGACAAAGAAAAAGAAAATCAGGTATACCAGATTGATCTGCAAGGCGGCCTAAAGTCCCTCGAGCAGTTTCTTCTGCCTCCCGAGCCATCCGAAGCGCATTTCGGGTTGAATTAACGCTGTCTTGTTTGAGGAACCTTGTCTGTTGTTTGATACCCTCCACATCTTCCTCATTCTCCTCTCCGGGGGTAGGCTCTCGTCCAATCTCCGGACCATCGAAGAAACGACCGGAACCTGACTTCTCTGGTTTGTATCCAGCAAACAGCTCCCCACGTGCCCGGTCCAACTGAGACTGAGCATCACCCACGGTTGTCTTGACCGACGACTCGTAATCATCGACTCCGTTCTGGGACCTTGGCCCCGCCATGGTGTCGTAGGGATCTAGTCCGTCTCTGCTGGCCACGTACGTGCTGGCGCTGGAACGGTAACTTGGGAGTGGCGAGGCAGTACGCGATGAGCTGTGAGAGGCACCAGACGGGGGTGCAAGCTCGGATTGGACGGGAGGGATGAGTGGTTTGTCCTTGCGCTTCCAGAAAGACATGATGTGTCGTAGCAGGAATTCTGTTGTGAACGACGGAAAGCTGTGACTGTTCCTTCCATCACGTGACACGGGATCACATGGCTACAGATACTACTTATCGTCGAGATCATCTTCTTCCTCGTCGCTGTCCTCATCGTCCATAGAAGAGACAGGCATACCCCTTCCCACTGCCTTTATTTTCTTGACAGATACTTGCTCATGGAACCGAACTTTTGACGACCGGATATCTCTACTCTGTACCCGTGGCAGTTCAAAGAAGTCATTGTAAAAAAGTTCTGTTACTGCCACTAGCGATGAGCGACAACCACGAACATTGGATGTCACTTACCAATACCATCGCCCACACTTTCAACTACCGAGTCATCGACTGGGCCAAAAAGATCTACATCAGACTCTTCTGTAGAATCGTCGTCTGGAACAAAGCTTGGTTTTCTTTTGTATGCCTCTTTCCCATCAACTTCGCTTGTTTCAGCGTTAAAATCGGCGAGATCGAAGAAACCATCGTCAAGGTCTGAAAGTCTTCGAGAGTACACTCTCGATGGGCTTGACTTTTGGCCACGCATAACGTCCAGCATCGAAGTCGGAGACCCGCGGTCTTCGTCATCTTCAGAAATCTCGTCCCGAAGGTTGGCCACGCCTTCCGTTGTTGAGCCTCCATCCTCTCCATCATCACTCAGCTGTTCCCAGATACTCTCATCTTCGTCTACATCCATCCCGTTGACGTCTTCCTCATCCTCGCTTTCATCACTGTCAGTGTCTTCTTCACCTAAATTTGCATTTCCGGCTTCGTCGTTGTCCTCGCCAAGTAGGGTTTGCAAGTTCTCGCATACACGTGCTGCCCTTAGGTCCAATTGTTGCCATATCTGATCAATGTTCATATCCTCGATGAAGAGAGACGGAAGCGGTGTTTCTCGGATATCATTTTTCCTCTGAGGTTTTTTCGTTGGGCTCGGACTGCGCCTTCGTGTTGAGGTGCCACGAGCCTGGGACCTCGTCTGTGGTGGAACCGCTTCAGTGAGCGTGGCCAATAATGTCCCTATATGAGGTTTCGAAGACTTCTCTGTCGCCAGAGCTGATTAAAGCTCAGTAAACTGTAGCGTTCAAGGATGTTCGTCTTACCCCAGTCAAAGATGTGTTTTGCCGCATGCAGCGCAATGGAGCGAAGCTCACTGCTAGATCCCGCTAAGCATTCTATATGTGAATCAATGAATGTAGAGAGACGCTCTAGTTCAGGTGGCAGTCGTTCAGGGTTTCGTTCGCACATAGATGCGTGACGAGCAGTCCGAGCGACGTATCTAAGATTTGTCTTTATTTGGCAGGCAGTTCAAAGCTGCTCCTTTTGGAATCAGTGGACTCCAACCTCACCATGGATTTCATCATGACGATAGACTCTGATGATGAAAAGCGTACACACAAGCACAATGGAAAATCCAAAAACGAAGAAGAAGAGTTTCGTATAGATCCCGAGTTTCACTTTGACCTGTTAGAGGATCCGTACGTAGAGCTACTTCAGTCTAATCAAGCAGTAGACGTCGTGAAAAAAATAGCCAAGCCTGTACGCAATCTATCACCTTTTTTTTGATCGAATTTGGGTTATTGAGCTGCCTTTAGGACCCTGTGTCCATAGACGAGATTATCCGCAGGCGGAAGCGGGTTGGCGCGAAGCCCAAACGAAATGAAGGCAATGATGAAGATGAAAGTGACATTGGAAGCGAGGGTAGTGTCTCGAGTGAAGCGAGCATCCTGCAACGAGCAGACGAGTCGCATCAAGAAGAAGTGGACCCTTTGGCAACATCCGATGAGTACTCTGAGCCGGAGGCTGCCACAGAAGACGCTGAACATTCGGACAATTCGGAAGTTGAGACACAGGCAGAGAAAGATCGCAAAGCAGCCTTTTTCACACTCGATGTCCCCGAAAGCTCTCATACCTCCTTTTTGACCATGAATTTATCACGTCCCATTCAAAAAGCGCTCAATACTCTCGGATTTGTTTCTCCTACCCCAATTCAGACCACAACTATTCCCATTGCGCTTCTAGGCAAAGACATCGTTGGGAGTGCTGTGACGGGTTCGGGTAAGACAGCAGCATTCGTGATCCCTCTACTGGAACGTCTCCTGTATCGAGAAAAAGGGAAACGTGCAGCTGCGACGCGATGTCTTATCCTTGTGCCCACTAGAGAACTCGCAGTACAATGCTTCGAAGTTTGCTCTAAGCTGGCAGCTTACACTGACATTAGGTGTTGTTTGGCAGCTGGTCAGTGGATATCATATTTACAGTGGGGCCTACGCTCACTGAAGTATGTTAGGTGGCTTGTCCATAAAGTCGCAGGAAGCAGCATTACGTGCCTTTCCGGATGTTGTAATTGCAACCCCCGGCAGGCTCATTGATCATCTTCGCAACTCACCTTCATTTACACTGGAGGCACTCGACGTCCTTATACTTGATGAAGCAGACCGCATACTTTCGGAGGGTTTTGCTGATGAGCTGGGCGAAATTATCAAAGCTTGCCCTGTCTCCCGGCAGACAATGCTTTTTTCCGCGACTATGACAGATTCTGTTGACGAGTTGGTCAAGATGTCGTTAAACAAACCCGTCCGCCTGTTCGTCGATTCAAAGCATAGCACTGCCAGGGGGCTCGTCCAGGAGTTTGTGCGAGTTCGTGCCGAGAAGGAAACAGACCGGACTGCCCTACTTGTGACTCTCTGCAGACGATCATTCAGACAAGGTGTCATTGTTTTCTTCCGGAGCAAGAAGCTTGCCCACCAAATCCGTGTTGTTTTTGGTCTTCTTGGTATGAAAGCTGAGGAACTCCATGGGGATCTCACACAAGAACAAGTACATCCTTCTTAGTCCTTGCAGAACGTTGACAAACAAACTTTTAGCGCCTTGAAGCTCTCCGCTTATTTCGTGACGGACAAGTTAACTTTCTCATGGCCACAGACCTGGCTTCTCGTGGTCTCGATATCAAGGGCATCGAGACCGTAATTAATTATGACATGCCGAATCACTTAGAACAATACCTTCACCGCGTGGGTCGGACAGCCAGAGCAGGAAAATCTGGTCGGTGCGTTGGGATTTCTTTCGTGTGACATTTCTCTGAAATGATCAGCTCACTAACCTTGGTCGGCGAGGGTGATCGTAAAATGCTCAAGGCTGTTATCAAGCACAGTCATGGGGAAGACAATATCAGACATCGGATTATTCCGATAGACGCACTTACTCGCTGGGTGAAGAAAGTGGAAAGCCTGAAACCAGAAATAACTTCTATCCTCCAAGAAGAGAAAGAAGAGAAACAAGTATGTTCACCTTTGATGATGTTTTCGTCGGCTTCTCACTTCAACGCTCAGATCCGACGAGCAGAGATGGAACTAAGAAAGGGTCAGAACATGATTGACCACGAAGCTGAAATCTTCTCCAGACCCGCAAGGACCTGGTTCCAAAATGAACTAGAAAGGTCGAAGGCGACAGGTTCGACAAATGACTGTATCAAGGGACTCGTACTAACCATGGCTTACTTACTATTTAGCCATAAGCAGGCAGCATCATGAAAATGGTACTACAATCTCTACACCATCGAAAAGGAGAGCCCCAGAAGATATCCCTAACGTTAGTCTAGAAACTCCCACCACAATATCTTCGTTGACGGTGTGGTGTTTTTAGCCAAAGAGAGATAAATTCGCGGGTTTATCTCGCAGGGCGAAGCGACGCAAAATGGCCATGGAAATGGATAAAGAGACGGGGGGAAATGGCGGTCTCAATGCTGCTATCCGCTTAGCGAAGAGGGCGGCAAAGCCAGGGAGGATCCGAATGGCTCCGAACAAGGACACCAACCAGTTGAAAAACAGCCCAAAGCCAAAGACAAGATCGCGCGCAGCGAGCACATTTGAACAGGATTTATCTGCAAGGAGAGCAGGCAGCGAGGGCATTAGAGCGAAAAAAGGCGACACAATTAGTGGAATGGGAAAGCGCAAGAACGGCAAGGAGTAGACGACGCCAATTTGAGCGACTTGAAGATACCATGAATCAATTTTCTGCTGGTTACCGCAGTAGGTTGTCTGTAGTAGTCGTGAGAAGCACCATTTCGCGTGGCGCGAAGCTCCCTTCCACACCGCGAAGGGTGCTAATGAATACGCTTACGTCTCACAAGTTTTCAACTGGGAATTCAAGCAAATCTTCCAGGTTGCACCTTTTGTGATGGAAGGCAATGCGTTCGCGTTGCTCTCTACTCTCCAGTTGCCCTCGCCATGTCGACTACTGCCTTCTGCCTGTTGCCCGGACAAAGATCTGATCGTCCTAATATCGCGACTTGGCGGACGTGATAAATTGAGTCTTTGGAAGCTGCAGGGTTCAAAGAAATGGGAGGTGGATGTTGGGGAAGATGATAATACTTCGGCTACAGTTGCTGCTTTAGTTTGGGGTCCGAGTGGTGTGTATTCATCCCTCCTTGCATTGACATTTGCTAAAGACGATGAGCTTGGTAGGTCAGACAATAGCGGTAGTACGTGACTCCGCACACATCACCCTTCATTCAGTGCAAGATGGGCGCATTGAACGGTGCCTGTCCGTACCTCGGGGTGTCCCTCAAAACATTGTTGGTATTTGGTGGTTTGCTGGTCACCACTCGCCAGCAAGTGGTGTTATCCCTGATATATTTAAGCGGAACGAAATGAAAGTAAGTTGTTCATAGAAGCTTGACCAATGGCCTCAGTTATTGTCCAGACTGGTTCAGCGTTGTCCATCCTCAAAACCCTCCCCTTACTCGATCATCTCAGGGAAAATGATGAAAATATGACGTGGGTCAATATATTCAATCTTTATTATGTTATTGACCGTTGGCGTCCAGTGCGACGGACTTATTTGCTTTTCAAGGAACACAAACACGGGCTACTTCACAGCGATCGATTCCGACAGTAATTCAGCATTGGCCAGCTTTAGTTTCATTCGGGGGGGATACATCCATTGCTCCCTCAGGGCAAGGTCATGGTATTCGTGACAAAATCGAGGAATCAAAATTTTCGGCGCGAGAAGACGAGGATAGCTTACTCACTTTGATTGACGAACGGGGTGTTCTTCATTGTTTCTTAGATGGGAGCTATTTCCTTGGATCTGTGGTTCTGCCTGGTGGATTGTCATCCACTACTGCGTTCAAACACCCCTGTAAACCACTCATTTTCCTCCACCCACAGCCTCTTAACTCTGACTTGCTATTAACGGGAATGCAACCTCTTGTCGTCGACATAACACTTCTTGCCACACCCAAAGTGCGCGATTTCGCGCGACTCTCATCTGCTGCTCGCGAATTGACATGGTATACCATGCGCGTCGTCAACGAGGTAAAGGAAAGCTGGTTTGGATCGGAATCATTCACAGGGGCTAGGGATATCGGGATCAAGTGGGTACAAACTCTAGAGGTAAGACTCAAGGAGCAATATGGTTGTAGGTGTTCTATTCCATGTTGTCGTTGTGGTGACATATCCACGTCTGCGTAGATCAGGACCCCAATGTCATCCTAGACCTCACCACCTTGCTTCTGACAGGGTCCGGATCAGAGGGGTTAGCAGATTTTATTACAAGCAGTGAACAAAACAGCGAACGAGTAGGCTTCTCTCGATCAGTATTTCCCAATTTCAACCTCCTTTCAGAATCTCCAAAAGTGGGATTCCTCAGTCACGGAATCCCTAATAAGGATGCGTGATTATGCAACCGGACGTATCATCCCCGCCCTCCAGAGACTGCATGTTATCCTTGATGAAATTGTTGGGTGGTCGTGCATGTGAGTTGCCTCAAGTCTATGGTGACGTAGTGGATTTCAATTCCAAATAAGGCCTCAGTTTAAGTTGTTTGGCCTCCGTGCGGATTATGTGGGTTCTTGCCTGAAGATGGTTGAGCGTGGCATATTCATTTCCTCTTGGCTGGCGTCCGAAGCGAGGAAAGAACTTGGAGCGTTCAAGCAGTTCCTGTCTTTCATTCGCCATGGTTTGTATCACATGTCTGCTTGTTTTCTTCCCATCTGAAATCTATTCAGAGACCATTGTCGCGAATCCAAGCACGGAGTCACACATTAATCCAGATCATGACATCCTCGAAGTCAACGGCTACTTAATGTCCGGGCTCATGACAAGTAAGATTGACGAATGGTTCACGGGGTCACTTCCGCAATTCAGTCCTGGAGATCTTTCGTATTTTCGACCTCTCCAAAGCTCCAGTGAGGCGCTTGACGAGGCATTGCAATTGGCCCATGCCGCGTTGCAAGACCCGTCACAAACATCATGGCAGCCAGTAGGTTTTCCTCAGAAGTGGATATTCATGTCCTTCATATGAGGTCAATTGATTGTTTCAGAAAGTCCCGTCTAATGATTTTTCCGATCTGGACAAGAATTTGGACGCGCTCGTACAGGAAATAGCTGCCCGATGTCAACGGATCTTTGCAGAAGCTTCTCAAGCCGCTGCCCGGTCTGCTGCTGTGTCGGCAGATGGTGGAGCCATCCCGCCGCAACAAAGCTCTGCTCTCACAGAAGGTGCATGTCATTTTATCCGTCAGAGAGTGGTTGGGAATCAAAACGAGGTAAACAGCATGCTCTTCGCGATGGGGTGATATTGACCTAAATTCGATCATCATAGCCAGATCTCCACCTGCAGTATCTTGCCGTCCATGTGAGTTCAGAAGGACAAGCGCTTTGTGGGTGACTTGGCTTCATCGCCTTCTGTGAACTGAATATATACAAAAAAGTGTGTGTATGCCGAATGCCGCACGGTCGATATGTGGCAGGGGTCCACGATGATATTCAAGTCTCACTCTTGGAGTGCTCCGTGCGCGGGATTGGTGGGGAAGGAAGTGTTGAAGTAGATGTATTGGACGCGGAGTTTTTCGATGAGGAGACTCTCGTCCTCGTCTACGAAGCCCAGGAGACTCAGGGTAAGGAAAGCACGTTTCAGCTTATGCAATTGTGTGTTCACGAGAATTATTATGATAAAGGCGCAGTATTCGTCGCTACGGTGAACTACACCACACTAGGGTATCAAATGCTCCAATCAGAAGGACACGTAAGCGGTCCCGCCCGAATAGATATGATGGAAAGCGTGCTGCAGAGACGGAAGGAGGGGCATGTAGGTCTCGTGTTCTGACCATGTTTTCGTGGAGACCTTGTGTGCGGTGTTTTTACTGACGGCATGGGACAGGTTCCGTGCAATCCGATTCCGATCACCAAATGTCGCCGATTGAGTGGGTGCAGAAGCGGATCAGTGTCGCTGGCGGTGAACGGAAGAGCCGGACGCAGAGTTGTTTGTGTGTTGGACGGGGATGGGATGACGATGGAGGTGCTCGATATGGAAGGGGAGGAGCTGGAGGAGGAGGAGGAAACCGAGATGGAGGTGGTCGGGACATGACCATAACGGAAGTGGGTATGTGATTTCGGGCCGTGATTGGAGAGGGTGTCGCGGCCTCGTTGTCTGTTTACCCTGTTGGTTCATGATTTACGGGTGTGTCCAGGATGACCACGAGTGCCGAGGGCGGGGGGCGAGGGAGGAGCTGACGTGCCATTTTAGGGTCGCTGGCGCGTTTCCGGACATTGCGGTGTGAACAGAAGGGTGGCACTTGAGGCAGCCGCTGTGACAGGGTTGGGAGATGAATGTTAATGCGACCACAGGCTTGGTGATCGCAATCAGCGGGCGAGATTCTATCGGGAGGGTTCCTGGAAGCTGTGGGCAGAGCTGGCTGTCCGGCCGGGAATGAATGCAGATCCAAGTACGCCTGCGAGTGGGATCACACTGATCACGGTGTGGTTACACCTCTCCGTCTGACGCTCGCGCTCACGCTCTCATTGAGAGACCTCAGGCTGGAGGTGCTGCCACGCTGGACGGACTGGATTGTAAATACGCTCGCTTAACTCGATCACACCGCGGCCCTCTCCTCGTGCCCTTGATTCGAATTCTTTTTTTTATCCATGCCATTTTAAACCTCCTCCGTCCCTCCAGTCCATCGTTCAATCCTCCCTTCCATCCCCCATGCCGAACAAGCTCGAACCCGGCCATTCCCCCCCAGATGACAAGTCCGAATGCAAGGCGGACCTCGACGATCCTGCCGCTCGCATGTCCGATATTGCCCTCCGCAAGAAGAAAAACGCGGATGCCCAGGCCGCCTTCCGCCAGAGGTGATCCCGTCCTCCGCCCAGCCCTCCCTTGTTCTCTGATCGCATCTTTATTTAGGCGCGCCAATTACATCGCCACACTAGAGGAGACAGGTCTGCGCCCCCCTCCTCTCCCCATCTTCCCGCTCATGATCCCTCCCCAGTCACCTCCCTCGAGTCCGTCGTCCTTCAGCTCCAGGACTCCTGTCGTGAGGCCCGCCAGGAGGCCGGGGAGCTCAGGCAAGATAACGCCCGTCTAAAACACGAGTTGCGCGAACGTGAAAAGTTTTGGAGAGCACTTTGGCAGGCACGCAAGACGGGTCAGGCACCCGAGTCCGATGACTTGCCGCCACTCCCCTCCTCCTTCTCCGCACATACTCCTGCCAGTATCATTCCCAGTCGCTTGCCCACTTCGCACGCCAACCATTACAGCGACGATGGCATGGGCTTCCAGACGCGTGATGATGCTGCATCTCTCTGCAATGGTGCATACGGACCCCCTCAGAACCACAGTTATACAGCGCAATCTCCATCCTTATCCTACGCCGGGGTCGATACCGATCATCTCCCCACCACTGGGCATACCCCGCAGCTGGCAGGCAATCGCGCTTCAAAGTTTGGCCAGTATTCTTATCCCGTTCAAACGATCAACCGTGATGCAACGTGGGCTCAGAGCGTTCCACAAACGTCCTCTTCCAGCGGTAAGTCAAGTCCCACGGTCTATCTCTCATCCCTGACTTCTCGCTCACAAGGGTCTCCCACGTTGACTTCGCCCGATATGTATGTGAATCGCTCCTTCGTAGACGATCCAAAGACGCCATTGAATCACCTGGAGACTCCACCTTATCTTTTCCCGGGTAGCCGGTCGATATCACCAACCACGTCGACGCCACCTTCTTCATCCACCACGTCATTGACGTCACCGTTTCAATTCACTTTTCCTCCAGATAGTTCCATGGGACAAGAGAGACCAGAATTTGATTATCGCAGACACTCGAGTGCACACGGCGCTGAAGTTACGCTCCACGGCGGAACAGCCGATATATCGCTACCCGGCGCCGCGAGTGACGGTGTTCGATACAGGATCGGTCCTAGGCGAGCGAACTCTGGTCCAGAACGCCCGTTACTGCCTGCTATACCTCACTTTTCTGGCAGTGACAATGGTTCCCCTCACGAACGAGGGAGCAGTGAAGGGGAGTCAAACTCTTATCCTCAGCTTCCTAAATTGCGCCCACGCCGTGGTCTGGACAGGGAGTCGCGGTCGCCCTCTCCTGGTGCTCCACCCATTTCCGGCACCCTGGCGGTGATCAAAGCGCAGGCGTTCGGGGCATTGCGGAGAACGCGGACACGCACAAAGAAGTCATCGGAAGGTGCAGCAAAGGTGGCGATGGAGGTGCTAGAAGCAAGAGGTATTGGGATGGGAGTGGCCGTCGGCTCCAAGCGACCACGTTTGCATAATGATGACCCTGACATGGAATGACTTGGGCAACAGGACCAACACGCAAGTTTGACGACAAACAATATCCTATTGTGCATTTTCCCGACTTCGGTTGGACAGACTGAAAGCTACTGTTTTACTAACTCTACTTAGTATGTTCACCTATTTTTTAATCATCTGTCACATATAGTGTTGCATGTAATATGATACATTCCGCTTACAACACATTCGCCATAAACTTATTCATGGAACGTTTGTCCTCTTTGTCAGTCGGAAATATGTCGGAGGCCAGTGCGAGGCATTCAAGGATTGCACACATCCAATTCATGGCCGCGGACACAGAACCTGGGCGGAAATTTAGCACGTAAAGCGTGACGTTGACGCAGAAGGTAACCATTGGGGGAACGTGATGACGATCCTATTCCCATCGGCGCGTTGGCCACGCCCACGATTAAATCCAGTTTAGTCTCGGGACGGCGACGTCCCACGGCCCTCTGATCTCGCTGGAGCAATATAGACGTCAGTGGCGGAAAACGTGAGACCGTTGAGGTCACATGCTTTTTGTACTTTTGAGCCCAAACAAGCATCCCTGGAGCAATAAAAGTTATTGCGATGTAGATGCCTGTCATCATTATGGCTATGGGCGTTGACAGAGGCGTGACTAGGGCAAGTGACACTGCAGTGATTGATAACGTCACGAAAGCCTGCAACGTTGTAGAAATACCCTGTGAATCCGTCCAATGTCACCGGCTCGTCGCAGTGATAAGTCGGAAACGGTTACCCAAAACCGATGACGCAACAACGGGAACAGCGCAAATAATTGCACAGCAAAGAGAACAAGTGAGAACACAGACAGGTCGTCAGGCAAACGTGAGGCAAGAACAACGGACGATGATATCGCCGCATTCATGGATAAGACGGACGTCAACCTGTTGGCTGTGAGGGTTCAACCAGTTTCACAAAATAGCTCATTGCAGACCTTTCCTGAGTAGAAGACCCGGGCCTCACGCAGCTGTAATCGGCCAGGACTGTGTTCAGAAGAAAGAGGCATGCCGATAGTGCCCATATAGAGTCCGACGAAGTTGCAGCCGTCAACGTTCTCAGGACGGGGGCGAGACCCATGAGAGCAAGGAGGACTAACAGCGATGACTTGAGCGCCTTTGATCCTAGGAGAGACGGTTTTTGTGAGAGGCCGGGACCGATGTAGTAAGACGAACGGTTTGGCGGCATACAGCGAGGGTTGGAGGTGTGGAGCACCTCCCATACGCCATATCCGAGCACAGAACCAGTCACCGACATCCACAGCAACACGCGAGCATCGATTGAACGTTCGTTTAGTCTCACGAAGATCGCGAGGAAGACGAAGACGGTTGCAAGATGCTGTGTGATTGCACAGCACATGAAAACCAGTGGCCAATAACTGTACGGCGTGAAGTTGGCTGGGATACATGGTCAGCGGCCCAAATTGTGACTCGTGGCAGGTTCACTGACGGTTTCGCCGCAATGCCGACAAAAATGAATCCGGTGGTATGAAATTGTCGGGGCATGGGCACCCCTCCCACAGGACTCTGCGCCAGCGCACGGACATGTCAGGCAGGGACGCGTGTCTCGTCTCAAGAGTCGGGTCGCGCAGACGATGGCACGTGCCTCGAGGCAACCAAGTGGGAACTTTCTGTATCCACTAATCTCGATCACGGGAACGATGGACATGGTATTCGACGTCCAAGTAACATTAAATAAACGTGTAACAGCCTCGTGGGTTCATCGGCGGTCTGCTCGACTGAAATGGAGAAGCCCAGGTAACCCCGAGGGGTGAATCAATCAATCCGACTTGGATGCGTGCTTGCTGATGGTGCCGGTTCCGATGCAAATTGAAAGGCGACCACGGCGATCATATTCGATGAAGCACGAGAAAACCTGATGGCCAGGGATGAAGGGCGCTCTAATGCATCGGTCCACACGTCAGACTCACAGTTGGGGCTCAAATCGACAAGGATTTCATTCGAATTTCAGTCCCACTGCGATGAAATTGATGAAAAGAGGCAGGAAAGTAGTCGATTCAGTTTCCCACTCACCACAAGAGGTCCTTCTTGCCTCGATGCAGGCACAGGTTTAGCCGACTTCGATGCTTCGAGCTGGGCAGCGAGACGACCCCGCTTCGGATTCGACGCATGAGTTCCGCGTGCTTGTGCCTAACATACCTGGTGAATCATCCCCAGAAGGGCCCACCACATCGATGCGTGCTTACCAACTTCAGCCTCCTCTCGGCTGCTTCTGCAGCTGCGACACGGGCATCGGTGGTACTTTGATAGTTGGAGGACGGGCCACCTCCGCCGAGCACTTGGTGGCTGCCCGAATGAGTACCTGGTCTCGAGCAGAGCGAACCCATGAGAAAGAGTCACGTTTGGTCATGCTGCGTATACACCTCGTTTATTCCTCGCCGCGCTCAGATAGGCACTCTAATTCCGGGCAACTGCCAGATCATGTCCCAGCTGGCGCACAGCGTCTGC
>JBBPTE010000009.1:76295-88338 GCA_038093935.1 Tylopilus cf. pallidocervicolor | reverse complement strand
CGTGGAGACGGACTGCAAGATTGTACAAAGTCGTTGAACGATCGGGATTTGCTTGCGGAAGAAGGTCGAGTGCTTCTCGATCGAGGCAAATGGCCTCTTCGAGGTCCGTCATTGCTCCGAGTCGGTCATAACGTTTACCGAGATGGATTGCAAGCCTACTCAAAGAGACAGATCGCATTGGATGGGGTGGTGGGCAAAGTTCCAGTGCGTCACGGTCATGCTCGATCGCCTCGTCAATGTGGTTGGTTTCTCCTCCGTGTTCCAACTCGGCAGCGAGAGAATCTGCCAGTGCATGGAGCTGCTCAACTAGTTGTGTATATCATTTCACTGGTCCGTACATTGATGGGAAAATAAACTTACTCTGCGAATCCATGGTACAAGAAGTTGCAGTGTGCGTATTAGGCGCCAACTAACAAGAATACACAGCCACATTCGGTAGCACCGCCACTAATGTACCTTACCCACACTCAGTCCAGCCTGTGATGCATTAACATTCGTTCGTGTCCAAATGATCATGCCGACCCGCATTTTGGTGGTCACCCGACGTGTTCAGGATAAGGAGTACATCACCGTCAACAGGAGAATTTTTCAAACTAGCACACTTTTCAAGGACGCAGGAGTCGTGCCTGCTCTCCCAGAAACCACGCTGGGTGCTTGCAAACCCCACGCGATTGATTTCCAGCAACAAACGCGTACGACCCACGACACGCCTACACCCCCCACATGCACATACGCCATCCGTCCCACCAGCGGCACGTCCGCGCCCCGCCGTGCGCACGAGGAGACGTGCGAGGGACAGGCGACCGTCGGGCAAGTCGAACCCGGACGCGTTCGGTCGTCGCGGCTCGGACATGACACGTGGACCCAGTCGTGTTCGTCCAGCGCGTCGACGACCGACTCTGGAGATGAGGCACGCGTTTCCGCTCATACGCGTGAGTATTGCAATGCCATCGAGATGCCGGCCAATACTCTCGAATTCCGCGTCGACAAAAGGGTCGCGGTCGCCAGGCGCCTCGGCGTGACCAACGGCGAGGACACGCATCCGTGCCGTGGGTGACGACGACACATCGCCCCGTCGCCGTCGCGCACGCACGAGGGCAGAAAGCGTCCGCGTATACGACGACACATGCACATCCGCGAAGTTCCGCTCGCCCTCTTCATACGGACCCGCCGCGTGCAACGGCAGCCACGCACACGCGCCCATGGGACACCACCAGATGCGTGAAGGCGATGGGACTGTCGTCAAGAGGATACAGATGATGGGCGAGACAATGTCGTCCCAGAGTTGGCGGAGCAGGGGCGGTGGGGTCTGCGGTCAAACGACGGAATGCGGTTGAGAGGCTCTGGACACCCTCGGGCGTGATGTGCAACGGAACATGGACGGGATCGTGATCGGAAAAGACGGTCAGGGCGTCAGAGCCATACGCGCTCGCGTTCACGATGATGACCGGTTCACCACGTGCCGCGTGTCGGAAGTCGAGGAAGCGCTGGAGAGTGGGTGGGCATCAGTCACCACGTCCAGATGGGGGAAGGTGGCATACCCCATGGGGTGCACTAGACGCACCGACGTTGTCGAGGGGCGGCGCAAGACCAGCGAGCTGGGCCCAAAGCATCCCCCGGCCGTTTTCGAGCAGCTCAACCGCACGCATCGGCGCGCCGTGACGCAGACACGCCGAAAACGCGTCCACCGCCAGCGACGACACCTGGTTCCGGAGCGCGACGGCATCCCGCGTCGCGTGTGGCAGCGTCGCCACATACCGCACGAGCAATCCGAGCGCCGTGTCGTACGCGCTCAGCAACGTCGGATGCCGAAGCTCCTCGGCCATCCGAACCCATGCGCGCGCCGCGCGTCGATGTGGTCCGACGACACGCTCCCGGGTGCGTCTACGAGTGGACCCAAGAGTCCAAACAGCTCTTCCCTGTCCTGCAGCTGCATCGACATTTTGAACCAGCAATAGAGGCACTCTGCAAGGTCGAGCAGGATTTCGAGTCGATTGGGTAGGGCAGGCGGGCATCGCGCAGGAAGCCGATCGCCTCGTCTAGGTCCTCCATGACCCCAAGCACGTTGTAGCGCATGCCAACGATCTTGGCGAGACTGTGCACGGCTTCGTACCGACCAGGGTGTTCTTTCGGCCGTAGCGCGACGGCTTCTCAGTCCACAGCGATGGTCTCGTTGAGGTCCTCTATCTCCCCGAGCTGCTTGAATTTGGAAAAGAGAAGATCGGCCATGTTGATTAGGTACGACGGTCGTTCGGGGTGTCCGTGTGGGAAAAGGGCGAGTGCTTCGCGTTGGAAGACAGTGGCCTCATCGAGATCCTGTATTGCCTTGAACCGCCTGTACCGAGCAGAGAGCGGGCGACGTTGTTTAGAAACACGGACCGGTGAGGGCTCCCTCTAGCGCAAAGATCGAGTGCCTCTCGATGGAAGACAATGGCGTCTTCCAAATCCTGTATTGCCTCCAGTTGCCGGTAGCGAGCGGAGAGATCGTTGGCGAGGTTGTTCAGCGACGTTGAGCGTTCAGGGTGTCCTGGCGGGCGAAGAGCGAGCGCTTCGCGTTCGAAAACGATTGCCTCGTCGAGATCCTGCATCGTATCGAGATACTTGTACCGAGTGGAGAGGGACGCGGCAAGGTTGGTCAACGACATGAATCGTTCAGGGTGTCCTGGTGGGCACATGTCGAGTGCCTCTCGACCGAGGACGATGGCCTCGTCGAGGTCTTGCATGCCGCCGAGGCGCCTGTAGCGCGTCTCGAGTCGAGTTGCAAGCATGCTTAGCGTCATCGCGCGGAGAGGATGTCCTGGCGGGCGAAGGAGGCGCGCTTCTCGGTTGACGACGATGGCGTCTTCGAGGTCCTGTATTGCCCCACGCCTTTTGTGCCGAATGAAGAGACTGATGGCGAGGTTGTTCAAACACCTTGCCCGATCGGGATGTCCTTGACTCGTAAAGATCGAGTGTGTCTCGACCGAGGACAATGAGCTCGTCGGGGTCGTGCATGTCGCCGCGTTCCTCGTGGCGCCTGGAGAGATTGCCCGCGAGGTTGTGCAGTGATTTCCAGCGATCAGGGTGTGCCAGGGGACGAAGCGCGAGTGCTTCTCGGCCCAAGACGATCGCCTCCTCGAAGTCCTGCACGTCCTCGAGCTGGATGTAACGCGTGGAGAGCCGACTTGCGAGGGCTCGGGATGGCCTTGTGGACAGAGTTCGAGTGCGTCTCGGTCGAGGACGATGGCTTCCTCGAGGTCCGCCATGGTGCCGAGTCGGTCGTAACGGCCGCTGAGATGGGCGGCAAGCTTGCTCAAGGCGACGGCGCGCAAGGGGTGGTCGGGTGGACACAGCGTCCGTGCGTGACGATCGAGCGTGATGGTCTTGTCAATGTGATGCGTCTCCCCGCCTTGCTCGAACGCGGCGGCGAGGGCCTCTGCGGATGCGTGTAGCTGTTGCACTGAGAGGCACCGCGAGGAAAAGACAAACATACCTTGTGAATCCATGCTGGGGGCAGACGCTGGCGTGTGTTTTCGCTGTGAGAAGCGGTGTATCTGTGCCCGGTTAGAGTGATCCTAGTAGATGGCTGCGTCGGAGTCCACGATAGACAATGAGCATGGTACGACGAGAGCTGGCCTTGGAGGCCACAACTCGAGGCCCAGGGACTCTGAGTAAATATATGGCCACGAGTTGGCGCAGGGGTCTCGGCAATATGTCTAATGGGCGTTTACAAAGTCTGGTACATGTGCTTGTAGGTTGGCGTTCATGAATTACATGATCCGGAGCTTGTGGACAATGAGATGCTGACCTCGTCAGTCCATCGGGATCACACGGGCATCATGTGCCCTATGTCCTAGGTATTCTAGGCCCTGACGTACTGCGCGCGAAGAGATAAGAGGCACATGCACACAGGACGCTAAAGATATATGGGCGTCCCCTCTGCCACAGGCTCGATGGCGGATCCCGGCACATGGGATTGCAGAGAGTCGCCGGGACGAGTACGAGGATAGATGAGATGCCGTGGGTGGGTCGTGGCGTCAGAGTCGTTTGGTCAAATCCTGATATGAGCTGTGGGTTCCCCACTACACGAGCTCGCATTCTGCATACATACGCCTGTTCCGAGTCCCAGTGTCCGAGGTTTATTACCCAGGACCGCAGGGATGGAGATCGTCATCGATCCCGACGCCACGATGAGAGTGTTTCGATCCATTCTCGCCACGGTGTGGCTTACGGCGACGTCTGCTGCCCCGACCTCCGGAACGAGGTCGGACTGCACCGGCAGACCGATGCCGACGGAGCTGCATGGGTCCAGGGACGGGACATATTTGGACACCTCGAGGATATGGCCGTCGGAGAGTGCACTGATGAGTGCTCGATTGTACGTGGTGTGTGTGGCATCGACAGATGTGAACGGGTGCTCACCCGTTACAGAGCACAACACGTCGAGCCGAACAATGCAGGCTCGTCGCCGGGCACGAACGCTGTGGAGGCGTTGAGCGCGGGCCAAACTGGGAGAGGCGCAGCAGGGAGCGGGCCGAAATGGGTGTCGCTGCCGAACACGCAGGGTGCGTCTGTATCTTTGAACGGCGGTGCTGGTCGGATCATGACGGGTGTGCAGTGAATACGACCACCGGGCGCGGGGTGGTGGTTAATATTACTGTGTGGACGCCGAGTGCAGGCGTGGTGGTGGCAGCGGTGCACGTCCCTGTGGTATGCGAGGGTGAGCGAATCGACGCCAGCGATGACCAGCGTGCTGACGACGGCCCACAGCGGATGAGGGCGCTGCTCGAGGGTGCCAGACGGGCCCGCTGGTGGACCATGCGCGAGGGTAGAATGGGGGCCTATTTAGCCATGTAGTACCGAAGCGAAATTCCATTCCTTGTCCTCCACCATGTCCTCCCCGGGCTACCGTCCCCTCCACCTCCACGCCCACCCAAAGCGCCCGTTCGAGTCGATGAGCAGCGGCCCCAGCACCCGCTGCGAGGCGCGACACAAGCGCGCGAGGAGCACCAGCACCGACGGCTCGTCCTCGCACCCGTCCTCGTCCAGCGGCTACAGCACCGCACCCGACGCCCCGCCCGCCGCCCAGGACGTCCACATGTCCGATCTCCCCGTCCCACTTGCCCCCACACAACCCCAGCCCACCCCGCCCACCCCCGAGGACTCCCTCCGCACCTCTCTCCAACGCTTTGCCGAGTTTGACCGTCAGATCGCGGCACTCCGCACCTCCCTCGCTGCGACACGTTCCCCCGCACTGCCCACCATGGACGGCGACTGGCAGCCTGCTCTCTCCAGCGGCACGTCTGGCCCTGCCTCGTCCACCGTGGCTGTGGCCCCGACCGAGCCATCATCCACCGGTCAGTGCGCCACACGTCTAGACCAGCTCACATCAATGAACCCCTGCCACCCTTTTCAGATGCGCCCCCACCCTCGACTGCCTCCGCTCGTCTCCCCTCCACATCGTTCTCCCCCTCTTATGGTAATATCCCTCGATACCCTGCTTATCGCCCCTCTATTGGCGGCTCATCGTCGCCTGCCGTCCATGACCGCGTGGGAGAGCCGCCAACGGCCAGTTCGACCCCTCCGTTCATGCGTCCCTCGTCCAACGACAACACAAGGATCAGATCCGCCGTCTCCGTCGACGCTTCCCACCCACGACATCCCCGCAGGAGCCTTTCCCCACTCGTCTTCCCCCCCGATCCATCCTCGTCGCAATCCTCTGTCGTCACGGACGATGTCCTGCTCAGGTACCGTCCACTGTACGGCGATGGGGGCCCGTCGAGCACCCGATCGCACCGACGGACACCCGAGAGTCCGATCCCGAGTCTGGATCGCGAGGTCTCGTCCCGTCTGGGAGATCATCTCACTGAACGTAACGTGTCTACCCTTTGACACTCCGATACCACCTTACCTTTTTCTCAGCGGGCGTGTCCCCAAGTCGCTTTTCCAGAGTCATCCGAGAGCACTCTCTGGAACGCGACGCCGTGCCCTCGGTCTTTGATGTCTTCAACATCGGTGACCCGTCTCAGGACCGCAACCGCCCAGCACCCGCTGCGCCGCGATATGCAGGTGCGTACATCGCAATGGAGACCGTGTGCGCATAATAATGACAAATAGACCCCGTGCCCCCACGTGTGCCTCCAAGCCACAGCGACAGGTCGCGGGGCCCTGCACCCATCACCACCACGGCCAACGCCCACCCCGTTCCTTCCCAGGACATTCCCACCCGCGTCCACACCGCGTGGACGTCCATCCCCTCGTCCAACTCCCTCATGTCCGAGAGTGCGTCCGAGCGACGCCACGCCCTCGCCCTCGAACGCTTTCGCGCCCGGCTGCGTCGATCGAGTGTGGATGCGGGCGACGAGTCGGAGAGTCGGTGGTCGGCCAGCTCGCGGGGCGAGCGTGGCGATGTGGGCGTCGTCTCCCCCGTGCCGCCGAGTCCGAGCGTGGAGAGTGTGCCTGGGACGGGCACGCGCACACATGTCCCCCCGCCGTCGACAACAAGCAGAGCTGACCCGGTGGCGTCGACGTCCACGTCCGTTCAGCGGTCGTTTTCAGAGCTGTTTGCAGAGTCCCAGGGAGAGGATGGAACCGAGACGTGGCTGTATGACTGGGATGCATCGAGAGGGGCGGACAGAGAGCGACAACGCGAGCGGGAAAGGCAGCTCGATCGGGAACGACAGCGAGAACGGGTGTGGGAGTGGGAGCGGCAGAGGGAGCAGTCGAGCCAGGACGTGCGTGGTAGGAACTTTGGTTCTGGGACCAGTCTCGGTGCGACGCGAGATGACCCGCCTATGCCACCTCGGCCGTCCTTGGGTCCTCTCGGATCAAGCACGATGACCTCGAATCCGACCACGACGACGACAGCGAACAATGGCCAGCCCTATTCGTACAGCAATCTGAATCTTGCCTCTTTCCACTCGGGGCTGTTTAGGGACTCGCTGAGAAGAAACGTGGAAGTCGACCAGGCTTCCTTTTCCCAGAGCGGACCTGTGATACCACCCCCTACGTCCGCTGCGGGGTCTCGTACTGCCTCACGGTTCAGCTTGGGTGACAGTGAAAGTGAAATGGATTTCGACGACTTGTTTGAGACGGTACGGATTCTGTGTTGACGATGACGCTGGTCTGACGGGCGATATCATCTAGCGTCCACCCTCTCCAGAATGGACCCGACCCCATCCTTATGCTGGGTAAGATGTGTGCCCTGTGGCACGACCGCGCGCTGACATGGGCCCTTTAGGCGCACGCCGCCCCCCGACTATTCTCCACCGGCGCTCAATGTCGATACTCGAGCCAGTTTGCGTAGAGGTGGCACCGACCGTCCTCAACACGCCCACCGGAACTCGGCAGTGTTCACGCGGCCCATGCCACCCGCGCCCACGAGACCGACTCCCTACGAAAACAACAACCATCCACCGGCACAACCGGAGCGAACGGAGCGCGATCGGTTCCTGCCCACAAGGATCCTCGAGACGTTTTATCGTTCACATGAAGACGGGCGGCGTAATGCGTCCGCCAGCGCGTACCATGCACCGGCAACCCGCCACGATGTCCGGACCGCGAGTGGGACGGGCAATGGCAACTCAAGTCGTCCCGGGTCTGATGGCGTGGGCGAGCCTCGGCGGGGTGCGCTCGGGCTCGGCGGATCGCTCCGCTCTCGGCTCGCGCGGTTCGCGAATCCGCAGTTGGCGGCGTCGGGAATGGACGCTGGGTCGTCGCGACCGCGCTCGCCGCCACGTCCTATTGGGGCGCGTCCGCAAGTAGCAGAACAACGCCGACGCGGATCGATGGTGTTTGGGAACCCGAGCGCGTTCGAGCACGACGCCGTCGCGCGCACCGAGACAAGAAGTGTATCGGGTCCGCCGCATTGGAGCGTGAACGCGGAGCCGGCGGTGGTGCGCGATGCACCGTGGCGCACGTCGTCGGGGTCGCGCAGCGTGTTTACCGCGCCGCCGCCCCCACCGCCTGTGGCTGCACATGGACCCCCGCGCGCCGAGATGGTCGAGGTGGCGAGTCGGGTCGAAGAGCATCGCTCGCGGTTGCGGACGTTGCGGCAGCGGTTGCAGTTGGACAGGGGCAACGACATGGTGCGTGTGTTTAGGCCGGGTATGTTGAGAGGCCGACGGGGGAACATGGGCGATTACGTGGTGCGTGGCGTGTCTCTCTGTCTGTGCGTGGCTGATGGCGGACGTATGGGTTAGCCGGACGAGTTGTTTGACGATTCGTACGAGGCGTTGTTGTCGCTGTCGAGTATGTTGGGCGAGGTGCGGTCGAGGGCGACGCCGGAGGAGGTGATTGCGTCGTTGCCGACGGGGACGTTCAAGGAGTGGAAAAAGGAGGATAGCGAGACGAGGTGTCCGATCTGTTTGGACGATGTGCGTACCCGTGTCCTCTTGGAGTGCCTTGGCTGACGTGCGTGCCTAGTATGCGCCGATGGACGTCCTGACAAAGTTGATCGAGTGTCCGCACTGGTTGCACAAGAGCTGCCTGGAGGTGGGTGTCGCGTGTGTTTGCCGTTCGTGATCGTTGACGATCGTGTTGTAGCAATGGTTGAGGACGGCGAATACGTGTCCTGTATGTCGCGAAAAAGTCAAGGCGTCGCCCAAGCCTGCGCCTGCGCGGCGACGTCCGATCCGGGATCTGTCGACGCCGTCCGAGACGCACCCAAGCGCGAGCAATGGTCCGAGCAGACCCACACAGACGAACACGGCGCGACCGGCGACGTTTGCAGGGATGGTGTTTGACCGGGTGATGAACGATGGGACGACGGAATCGTGGCCGTATCCGACTCCGGTCCAGCCGCCCACGCGAGATGCACGGAGGGTGTACCTCGGGCGTGTGCTGGCGCAACCGCGCGACGTGCCGCAGCCCGTGTTTGTAGAGCCTCTTCCACAAGAACTTCCCTACCACTTCCGCGTGCCGCCTACGGGTCCCCCTGGGTGGTCCTCGACGGCGTCGCATCCGACAGCGGGTGCCGAGGATGGACTTGGGGTGCGTCCGTTTGGGTTCGTGCCGCTGATGCGCAGCCAAGGGTCGGATTCGAGCATGAGTTCGAATGCGAGCTCGGGTGCGAGCATGGTCGTGGACGAGGTGGGCGCGGGGCCGAGCCAGCGTCGGTCGGTGGTGGGCACGGGCACGCCGGGTGGGAGTACGGGGTCGTTGTTTGATGTGCCGGCGGTGATGCCGCGCAGGGAGAACGCGTTTACGTTTGTGCCGACGTTTACAGGTGGACACCCTCCGCCGCCGCCGCCGGTGATCCCGCAACCACCACCACCCCCGCAACAGCAGCAGGCGAGCGTCGATGTGCATGCGGCGCCGACGATGGTGACGAGCGAGCCGGGGCGGGAGTGGCGGCCCACACGTGGGTACGATGTCGTGTTCAACATGGACGGGTCGCGTGCGGCGTCGTCGTCTGCCGGACCGCAACCGCAACCGCGTCCGGTGAGCGTCGTGAACCGGATCCCGATCGACGAAGACGGTCCGATGGACGAGTACGTGTTTGGATGGCGGACTCGGTTTGGGTATGGGGGCGGGGGGTCGTGATCCAAAAAAAAGGCGCGTTCGGGTGGCATCTCTTCTTTCTTTTTCATAATCATATACCTCTCCGATCTCTCTCTCGACGTATGTGGATGTATCTCTCCGTGTTGACGATGACTTGATGATTCAGGCATTATGGCACAGTATATATGGACTCTTTTGCAGTATGTACGGACGACGGGCTAAAAAGGCTATCCAAACATGGTATCGGGTCCGGATCTGTTTCAGACGCGCGGCGTTTCTTCGACGGTGATGGCACGTGGTTTGGTAATCAAGCGCGTTCGGACGGGCCCCACTCCACACGGGTCGGACTGGGGCGCGTTTCTGTTCTGTTCTGTTCTTTTTTTCGAGGACGGGCGGTGGTGCACAGGTGCGTCCATCTCTGGGGACCTGATTCGCCGCGTCGAGCCGTGCCGTGCCTCGACGGTCTGGACCCTACGAGAGGTCCCCGCGTTTTTTTTTCTCCTTCTTTCCCCTGGGAGAGAGCTTCGCGCGTGTCTCGTCTGTCAAAGGCTCATTTCAGAACTGCTTCTATAGACGTTGGAACGCCCCTACGCGCGACGGGCTCTCACGTTTAGGATATACTACGCAAGACCCACCCACACACGCACCCGCACCCGCACCCGCACGCACGCACACGGACGGACGGCATGGACGCACACGAGCTCGCACGGTGGACGCGGTTCGCGGCCAAGGGTGGCATTGGCAGGTGTACCGCCGTGGTGGACTGTATCGCGCAAGAGATGGGCGAGGACTTGATGTTTCTCAAGGCGAGTCCCCGTTTCTCTGTCGCGCTCTCGTGGGTGGGTGCGGTCCGGGACGTTCGGGCATCGTGCCGGTGGTGATGATGCATTCCGTGGGCAGGTCCGAGAGGGACGTTATCTGGACCCTGGACGGTGATGGTCGCCATGCTGGGAGGATAGTCCCTGATGCCCCATGGTCGCGGGAGTTGTGTTACGTGTGGCATGCATGCATGCATGCGAGGCGTTCGTCGGCGCGGTACAAGCGTACTGACGTGCCTTTTGTTTTATTGTTCCAGGACGACGAGATCACGGTGTTGATGCAACTGCCCGAGGCGGGGATCTATCTGGTGCGTGATCGTCTCTCTGGCGCCGCGTTCGATGTTGGCCTTGATGCCATCGCACGCACGTATAGGGTCACTGCGAGGGCGTCGTGGGCCGGTTTTCTGGCAAGGACGTACGGTTTCACGGCAAGCTGAAGAAGCCCGTCATGGCCAAGAGAGGGAGCGTCACCGTCGGCGCCACCGGGTCCGAGAGCAGGACGTCCATCTCTGTGCTCGAGGGAAGATCAGACCTCCCTGGAGAGCGATCACGCCACGCCTCGGAATCGCCCTCTAATTCCCGCCCGGCATCGAGGGCGAAGCAGACCCCATCACCTGCGCATGCCAAGTCGCACGCGCCCATGTTGTCCTATGCGACGTCTTATTCACGCCTCTCCGAAGACCAGTCCCCGCCGTCTTCTAGTACTACTGCAGTTGGCGCTTCACACTCTAGCATGACATCTGGGCATGCCAAACCCCCACACATGGCCATCTCCACCTCGGGTGCATCCATCTTTTCGGTCGGGTCCGCGTCTGTTTACTCGGAAGCGTCGACGGCGACGTCCGTGTACTCGAGCGCAGACGGTGCTTCTGAGCGGACACGATCAATCCATTCCGTCAACTCGGGTGAGACCGAAAAAGACGTCCCCGAGTACGGCAAGGGCGACCAAGCGAACCGTGCCTCGCGCCTTTCTGGACCCGTTTCAAGGTCCGAGTCCTCCACGCTCTCTTCCACCTCTGCGTCCACGTCGAATGCGACGCTTTCCGCTTCGGCGTCCGACATATCTGCATCTACTTCGACGTCGAGCACATCCTTTGCATCGACGACGTCGACGTACGGTCCCGATACGACCAACGGTTCGTTTGGATCCGTGGGGTCCATCTCAGAGCTCGAGGCGAAGCACTTTGACATGAGCAAGTTTGGCGTGCATACGGAGACGCAGACCGGTTTTGTGCTCGTTCCGCCACCGTTGGGCATAGGTGACCGTAAACACGGCGTGGCATCGCCCGTGGTTGCGCCGCTGCGCCTGAGCAAGTCGCCCAGGCTGGCACCCCTGCCTGGTCTCCCTCCGTCATCACCCCTCCCCGTGCCTCCAGGGGAGAAGCCTCGCTCTACGCCCGCTTCTCCCGCGTTCCCCAGCCCGCTGTCCCCTGGATCTTCCTCGTCGAGGTCTCCCAATTCTGCATCATTTACCTTTCCTGGATCGCTGTCGCCTGGTATACCAGGTTCGTTGGCGCCTGGACCGCGTTCCCCTGGTCTTCCAGGTCCGTTCCCTTTTTTTTTTTTTTGGGTGCCGTCATCTTTCATCATCACTTAATTCTCCTTGTTCGCACGCTCAGGTTCCTTGTCCCCTGGTTATCGTTCACCCGCGTTCGCGCACGGTGCGTCGTCGCAGTACACCTTCTCGTCGGGGTCGAGCTCCAACGGGTCGAGCCCTCTGACATCGCTCTCGAGCCCGAGCCTGT